>ML811249.1:77621-90611 GCA_009831015.1 Picea engelmannii | reverse complement strand
GTTTAATTTAATGTTAGTTTTATTAGTAATAAGGTTATTAATACTCTTGGAGATGTACTAATACTAGTAATAGTAATAAAGAATAACCCTAGAGTAATAATATTAGTATTAATGTTTGGGGTATAATAATGTTAGTTTAGTAATAGTGTTATTAACTTATTTAGTATGTACTAAGTTTAATATTAGTAATAAAGAATAAACCCTATAGTAATAATAATAATAATAAGGTTTAGGTTAAATATTTATTAATACTATTATTAGTGTATAAATTAGATCGCTAATAATATTAATATTAATATTTGGAGTTTAATAATGTTAATATTATTAATAATTAAGTTATTAATGTCAATACTATTTAATATTAGTGAAACTACAATAATCATAGAATAGTGTTATTAATACTCTTGGAGATGTACTAATACTAGTGATAGTAATAAAGAATAACTCTAGAGTAATAATAATAATAATAATAATAATAATAATAATAATAATATTAGTATTAATGCTTAGCGTAAAATGATGTTAGTTTTAGTAATAGAGTTATTAACTTATTTAGTATGTACTAAGGTTAATATTAGTAATAAGGAATAAACCCTAGGAGGATGATGATGATGATGATGATGATGATGATGATGTATAAACTATATGGCTCATAATATTAGTACTAATATTTGTGGTTTAATAATGTTAATATTATTAGTGATTGAGTTATTAATACTATTACTATTTAATACGACTGAAGCTACAATAATCATAGAATAGTGTTATTTTATTAATACTCTTGGAGATGTACTAATAATATTGATAGTAATAAAGAATAATCCTAGAGTAATAATATTAATATAAATAATAATATTAGTATTAATGTTTAGGGTATAATAATGTTAGTTTTAGTAATAGAGTTATTAACTTATTTAGTATGTACTAAGGTTAATATTAGTAGCCCCGTATGGCGTGCCACGTAGCAGAAGGAGGCCGTGCAACCCTCCCGTTAACTCAACCATAAATATGGCCAACCGTCGTCCCTCACCTCAGTCTTGAATGGAGGGCGACCTTAATAGCTTACAGAGGAAGGGAGGACAACTCCCTCACGTCAGTTGAATGGAGGTCTTGTTGATTAATGGCAGGAGGCAGGTGCTAAGTATGGGTGGTTGCATTGAAGTCATGTCCGTCCCTTGGATATCTATCCAACTTAGCCATGGCTTGCAACACTTCTTCTCCGTGCTTTATCACCTTGCTTTTCTCGAGAATTGGGTTTTGGCACACTTGGTTCTCTTGGCTTCAGTCCAGTTGGTTCTTCGCCTGCCAGGCTCTGCAATGCCAAGAGAGAGAGAGAGAGGAAAGCCCAAACGAGGCCCTACCTGGTACAATCATGCAACTACACAGAGACGCCTGCATAATCTGGAGTGGGCCTTGTCCATTGCTCGGACTCAACGCACTGCACGGCCTCATACTCCTCCAATGGACTATGTTGAAGAGGAATTCACAGAGGAACCAATCCAGGTTCCACCAGAATCCCTCCTCTACACGGTCCCGAATGATTACTTGCGCCCCGACACCAACAAACAGATACAGGTACAATGACAACCATAGATACAGGTACATGCACTGTTTAGGAGGAATTCCTCCACATGGCCCCAGATACGTACATCCACCCCAACACCAACAAAGAGGTTACATGAGAAATGGCGGATATCGAGGGAGCCACTAGCAATATGTGGGAGGAATTCCTCATATCGACACCTCCACCATTGATTACAGTTAAGGAATGTGAACAATCTCCCCCCAACCTCTTCAACCCAGAGCAACTGAAGCTCATTTTCGACATCAAAAGTTATATGGCGGACCAACTTCATCGAGATACCCTCATCAACAACCGCATTGACATGTTGTTTAATGCATTTTCGAATGCACCAGCCAAGCAGAGGTCCTGACCTACGCGCAACCCTTCGTGCTCCAGCCCAACGACGAAATCCTTCACAGTGGAGCTTCGGATGACAGGTTCCATGGTCCTCAAAGCCCTTCTCATGTCTAGATTTGCACAGTACTCTGAGCTCCACCAACATGGTGATGGTGCTTTTTTCTTGTCAGTCTGGATTGGTACTTTGCTCATTTCTTGCCTAGTTTTCATTTTTCAGAGGTTTTTAGTTTGTTTAGCTTACACAAACAGTTTTTTCAGCACAATCATCCGCCACCTGCTCTGGTTTCCAATTGACAGGGCAAGTGGCGGATGCCCTTTTTTGGCCAAAAGTGAAAACCTGTTTCGATTTCCACTAGTTTGGCGAAACAGGTGGCAGGTCAGTGACATGCATCAATTTTGTACAGTGACAACTCATTAATAGGAATTACCTCTTTTTATTTACAAAAAAAGGTCAATGTTAGTAATAATAAATAAACCATAGAATAATAATAAGGTTTAGGTTAAATATTTAATAATAATATGATTAGGGTATAAACTATATCATTGATAATATTAGTATTAATATTTAGGGTTTAATAATGTTAGTTCTAATAATATTAATATTATTAGTAATGGAGTTATTAATACTAATACTATTTAATATGAGTGAAACTATAGTAATCATAGAACTTAAGGTAGTATTAATATTATTACATATGGTATTATTAAGTGTAAAGAAAAACCCTACTAATAATACTAAATTTGACTCTATATAAGTTGAAAAAGCTAGAGATAGGAAGGACTAAGCAGAGAAGTGAAGACAACCATCAAACAACACACAACAAAAAGAAAAGGGAAAAGGAAACATGGGTAACTAGAAAAAACCAGAATCTTCTTACATCTTCTTTCTGTCATTGATCAAAGGGATCCAACTCTCGCTGATTTCAAGACCATTGTCTCTATTCAGGTTGCTAGGATGCTTGATGATTTCAATTGCTTCCCTAATTTGACGTTTAAAGAGGTGATCTTCCTTTGCTAGAATTTTGGTGTCTTCTAAGCGCACATGGTGTTTTGATGTAAGAGAGTTCTCGATTAATGCTCCATGTGGTGTTTTGATGTCTTGATGTCAACTCCATGCTCTTTAATCCTAATTTGAAAGGAGCGACCAATTTCTCTGATGTATCATTTTCCACACGAAGACTCTACTTTGTATACTCCTTTACATTTGTGATGGTCAAGCTTGTCTTTAACAAATCTCATTTTCTGTTTGATGGGTTTTGGTGGTTTGAAAGAGATCATGATCTCTTTCTTTATTAGAACTTTTGCAATCCTATCAATTACTCCTTGGATGTAAGAAAGGTAGGAAGTCATACCACGGGTTTGATTGTTCAGTGAACAAGGTCTTTTACTTGCTCTTTCTAGGGATTTCCTTATTACATTCTTAATGTCTTTGTCCCTGTAACATATGCTGTTGAAGACTTTGGAGAAGTTATCTTTCTCATGTTCTAGGTGCTCTTCATCAGATATTCTTATGGCCCTTGTGGTCATAGTGTTAAGATCCCCTAGATTCTGGGTGGGGTGATGATGGGAGCTCATGCGAAGATAGTTTTTTGTGTGGGTGTTTTTTATGTAGACAACATGTCCAGGGTTCCCATCTTCTTTCCTATTGATTAGTACTTCCAGAAATGGAATGCTACCATTTTCTTCAAGTTCCATTGTGAATTTAATATCCTTTGCTATATCATTCAGATGATGGAAGGATTTCTCTAGCTCCTCTTTCCCATGGGGCCATAGTACATTAGTATCATCAACAAATCTCTTCCATCTTAATGGTTTCAGAAGGTAATAATCTAGGGATTTCTTCTCAAAATTTTGCATGAAAAGATTAGAAACAATGGGATAAAATGGAGATCCCATTGCTACGTTGCTTGTTTGTTCGTAAAATTTTCCTTAATAGATAAAGAATGTGGAACAGAGACAAACTTCGACTAGTTTTGTTGTTTCTGAGTCAATCACTTCTTTGACAACCTGGATTGCCTCGTCAAGTGGGATTTTCGTGAATAGATAAACAACATCAAAGTTGATGAGGATGTCTTCAGGTTTCACCTTCTCATTCCTAATAAACCCGATGAATTTGTTTGAGTCCTTTATGAAGGAGTTCGTATGGCCTAGCAAGGGGCCAAGGATCTTCACTACATGCTTGGCTAGTTCATAGGCAGGAGAGCCAATTGTATTAACTATAGGTATAAGAGGAATCCCATTTTTGTGAATTTTTGGTAAACCATAAATTCTTGGGGTAATCTCACTACTGGGGAGTAATCGTTTTTTAGTTATTTCGTCTAAGCTAGAGTCCTTGATGGATTTATTTACTTCTCTTGTAATCCTTGTAATAGGGTTACTAGTAATATTTCTATAACTACCACTCTAGGATAGGTGTTCAATCATTTTAGTGTTCTAATCTTCTTGATTCATAACCATTGTGGCTCCACCTTTATCAAATCTAAGTATTGCTATGTCTACATTGTTGTTGAGGTTTCTTAGGGCTTGGCATTGTTCTCTACTAATATTTCTCTTCAGAGGTTTTGATCTTCGGAGGATAACAATGCAATCTTGTCTAATATGGTCCTTGTCTTCATCAACTAGGGTTTTTATACTATCTTCAATGCAAAAAATAATATTATGAACCATAATGGAAGAGGGGGAAACTGCAAAGTTCAGGCCTTTTTCAAGAACTCTTAGCTCAACCTTGTCTAGTTCATGTGAGGAGAGGTTAACAAATTTCTTCATGTTGGTGCTATTGTTGCTGAATTTGTTCTTGTTTCTTAACTGATCTAGCTTTGGATTCTACCCGGTGTGTGCTTAACGATTGTTTTTATCAACCTTTAGAGAAACTATTGCGTAATTTGTTTTCCATAAGCCAAGACGAACTGTGTTAGCTAATTTTAAGTGTAGTTTTAGTGTAGTTTTTGATAGCTTATCTAGGGTGCATCTAGTCCTCTTAATTTAGCCTTTAACTATGGACAGAGCTAATCTATAAAATGTCATGCTATTCCATCTGTTTTTTAGCTTATGCTCAATGCACACAAACTCTGGTAAGACATTATTATCCCTACAACAGTTTAGAATTCAAAATCTACTGCTCTTTTTTGAATTTTAACTCTGAGTTTTTCTAGAAAATAGATTTCATCCATAAAAGCTACATGTCTTCGCCTTTTAGGGTGCTTTTCCCCTCAAAGAATGATTTAGAGAGGATGAAGTCAATGGAAGGCCAGGATCCTTTATAGCACATCTTTCATCAATAATATCCTTTAGTGAATTAAAAATTGACGGTGCATTCTTTGATTTTGTGTTTAGTTTTAACCATGATCTCATTCATGTTGTACATGATCTTTTGGAGTTGTCCTTTGTGGCGTCTTACTATAGGAGCCTCAATGTTGGATTATGTGAAGCTCTTCTTTCTAGAACATTGGCCTATGCAAGTTTGCATTATGTTCAACTTCCATAATTGTTTTTTTTTTACAAGAACTGGGGAAATTTGTATTCAAATGTATTAAAAAGGTGTGGATAAATCCACTGTAGTACAAAAAAAAGGCAATGATAGGCCTTCGACATTTAGATGATTTGAAAATTGAGACTGTTGTTACAAAATTTGTGTCCACAGTTTTTCCAACTTTCCTAAGTATGACATTTTTTATGTATTTCAAAGTATACAACCTATAAAAAACTCGATTTATGCATACTGTTAAACAAAACATGACTCTTGAAAATTATAGTATCAACTACCCGATTCCTTTTTGACCTCCGGATGTTCATGCTACTCCCAATTTGCGTCCATTGTTGGCTCGTTGAGGTATGAAACTTGATTCACATTGGTTGTTGATAGATTTATTGAAGCTTCCTTGGTGTTGTCCGGGGTGTTGCGTTGCTTGTAGTTGTCTTCCATATGATCCAGACGTCCTTGCATGTGCTCCATTTGACTGCGTTGATCCTCAATTTGGCTGCGTTGAGTGAACACTTCATGTTGCAATCTTTCAATGAGGTGTCGGTGTTATGAGAGATTTTCCAACTTGAAATTCATTATGGAGACGATTGCTCCAAGGTGAATTTTCAGCCTTTGACACCCAAAACATTCCTTCTCTGGGTCCTGCTATTCTTGTCCTGCAAAATAATCTAGCAAATTCATGGCCCTTGGCTCCTTGTGAGACTCCTGCATGTTATCCATGGTGCTAGCAGGGTGGCGGTTCTGAAAGTGGCGAGGGAGAGCCCACCTAGACCCGAAAGTGAACGGGGAAGCAAAGGGCCCGAAATTTATAGGGGAAGAGGCTTTGCCCGGACAAAGACAAGCTGAGAGATTCCACGAGAGGTGGCTCAGAGAGGGTGCAAGAGAGAATTCAAGGAGGAAGCAGAGGAAAAACTACAAAAAAAACCAGGGAGAGTTTGAGAGGGCCACAAAACTGAGTCAGGTCAGGAACGCTAAAATAGAACTCCCCAAGTCACAACTTCTGACATATTCATGACACATAGACAGGGAAGTACCCAAATCACAATATAATGAGAAGATATGGGAAGTACTTCGTTGACCTAGGTCGTTGTACTTAGACCCTTCATAAACCTAATCCAAGGACTGAAACTGTCATCATCTAAACGTGTCCATGTTGTGTCAAGCCTGCTACATGCTTGGCCCATCTGATCCAGAGGATTTTCCTGCCTACTACCCATGAATTCGACTAAACTGGCGATGTAACCATCCCATGCCATGATGAAATGAGTGTACCATTTCCCATTAGCACGATTTAAAACTTGCCTTGCCTTAACTCCCGCCAACTGCTGCCTCCATGTGTCGAAACACATGTTGGAGCTACAATTTCCTTCTGAATTCCCCAACACGCGGTGGATCCTGTTCGTATGGTGAGCGACGGTCATTACATGGGGGGGGGATAAACATTCCTCCTCATCCACTCCTAATGTTCCGAGTGGTTTTCCTATGGCCAGGTTGGCCATTTTTTCGGCTTCAACATTATTGCCTCTAAGGATGTGAAAAAACTCGACCTTCAAAGTCCTCGAGGATAGGCGAATTTTGTCTATCACCATTTTTAGACTCAGTTTTTTTGGCTCAAAACCCTAGATCATCATTCTTATGATCGTTTTCGAGTCTCCTACTAGGTTCCAAGTTTGAATTTGTCGTTGGTTTTCTAATTGAATACCTTTTAGAAGGGCATAAACCTCGACTTTATTATTGGTTTCCTTCCCTAAATTCCAATAGAAGTTTGAGATTATTTTTCCTCTAGGTTCAAAGAGAACCCCCCCCGGCCAACCTCACACATGCCTCCCCTAGGTTTCGTTTAGAAGATCCATCAAATCACAGAGTGTGGTTTGGTTGTCTTTGGATCCAACATTCAATATTAAAGGAAGAATGAAGCTGCCAGCATTATCAGTGCATAGAATGGGGACTGTGAGTAGAGTGAAGATTGAGTTTCAAGATCCAAGCCTTATCAGAGTTGTTCTAGTTAATCAGATCTTCTATGATCATATTTTTAGTGTTGATAACCTCTATCAGTTGTGCTATGGCCTTACAAGCAACACTTTGGGGTTGAAACTTTTTAGCCTTGATCCAAATGGATCCAGGGAGGCCTTAAAACAAAATTTCTTGGAATCAGATGAAACGAGTGCCATTGCATCGGGCTCATCGCGTCGAGTCTGACCATATATATATTTTTTGAAAATGGAAACCGATGCCAAAGTTATTGCGTTCTGATCGATTTCCCAAACAGGCAAAAAAGTAAAAAAAAGTAAAAGACAACAGTAAACAAGATGTACTGCTTATGTCAACATGACGTGTCATGTGATGTCATGATGATGTCAGTAGGGATGCATGGAAACACCAAGAGATGATAAATGTCAGGTGAATTTGGCGTTTTCAGGCTGAGTTGGCATAGTACAGATTTGACATGTGGACTGTACGGACACTGATGTGGCTTAATGACAGTTCGACACATGGCAGTGTGGATAATAGGTGGCAGTGACATGGCACTGACCGAGTGACTGACTATGTAGTACGATAGAGTGACGTGGTGCTAGGTGGCAGGCTCCAGGCTTGACACGTGTTGTACAATGCTGACTAGGCAGATGCGTTGGCAGGTTGACGTGGTGATCCACTGGGTAGTTGACTATGTGTAGGGTGGCCAATCCAAAGGTGACACGTGGCCCAATCATAGGGTACCGTGTGGCACCCCGAATATGGACAATGTGGGTTGGTTCAAAATTTTTTGCACCTACGACAGAATCGAACCCCCGACCTTCGGGCATGGGCAACGGTCTAACCAGCAAGCGCCAATCGACCGGGCTACACGATAGGACTTAACCCCTATGTGACCCATTGGCATTTTTTTGTGGTGGTTGCGGAGGTTTGGGGATAAACCCTAATCGGCGAGGGCTGGCCCAGATATATGGCTTGACCAGAGGACTAGGCACCAACCCGCAGCCACATGGCCATCCACATGACCATGTGCCGAATGAAAAGGGGTTTGACCGAAGGTTTAAGGCACAAGCGAATTAAGTGCTAGACACATGGTATGACCAGGAGCCCGAAAGATAAGGGATGACATGCCAATTTTTCCCAAAAAGTGGGTTTTCAACCTTATTATAAAGATTTTAATGATTATTAGCCTGAGTTTTGGAGGATTTTGCCCATTTTTGAGGATTTGGATTCCTTTTTGAGGCCATATATTGTGGGGAAGTTGGGAGATGACCCCCAACTCCAAATCTATAAGAATAAGAGGTTTTTGATAACATGAGGAGGTTTAGAAACAACATAATGCTGAATATTTTGGAAGCTTATGCAATTTTTGTGTAGGAAAACCATTGAGGAAGGAAACTTTGGAGGGCATTTCCGGGAGCTACGCTTAACATTTTTCAGTTTTGTCAGTTGTGTTGGATTCTTGAGGTCAAGTAGAACATAACTATATTAGTTTGTAATCCTTTTGAGATACTTCTGATTTAATTTTGCATCATTGAATATTAATAAGAAATCCTACCCCACTGAGACATAGGCCCAGAGACATAGGCAACCTTGCCAAACTCCGTTAACAATATTGGCGTTATGGTTTGCTTTTCTTAATGTTTAATTTTTTTTCCGTATTCTTTATGATGGCTACACAATTCTTTCATTATGATCTCCTTCCTCATTTAAGTTTTTGAATGGTAATTTAACACATGCTTAAAACTCAACCAAGTCTTTTCAAGATCATTTTCGGATCAAGTGGTATCAGAGCAGGTTGAAAATTGGTTGTTTGAGTTTGCATGATTACCAGGGAAAAGCTAATTCGTGGTGAAGGCAAGCTTGTAGAAGGAGATCCCGAGATTGGATCGAGAAAGAGGGCATCTCAAAGTGAGAAGATGGCATCTGAATAACGAATGTCTCAGAATGAGATAGAGTTTCAAAATACTTTCTTCTCCATGTCATAGATGGTAAAGGTTATATATGATGATTACTTGGAATGGAAGAGGCCTTTTCAAGGGGAATCGTCAAAACAAGACAAAAGTGAAGAAGGAGAGGACCCTCCTAAACCCCTTCTTCACCTCGTTCATCTCCATCATCTTCTTCTTCTTCAAGTACAAATTCAACTTCTAACACAAGAAAACATTCTCATAAACATAAGCATGATATGCCATTACTTAAGCTTGATGTAAAATTCGAATTTCCCATGTATGATGGGGAAGCCAATTTTGAGAGTCTTGATAATTGGGTCAAATAGATGGAAGTTTATTGTAGTGTGCAACAAATAAAAGATGAGGCAACCCAAATAAAATTGACATCGCTTTGTCTTGCACGCACAACACTCATCTGGTGGTAGAGTAAGTTGCAATATGGTACTCAACAAGTTGGTAATGTATTTCCATCATGGAAAGATTTTGTTTTTGCACTTAGAAAGCAGTTTTATCCTTTGGGTTATAAGGAAAAGGATTTAATTGAATGGCAAAGTCTTAAACTAAAAAAAGGACAAACGGTGCAAGAATACACAAATGAATTTCGTAAGATGACATTAATGTTAAATATTCCATTACATACACAAGAAACTCTTATGAAGTATATAGGAGGTTTACCTTCACATATTCGTAACACTACATTTATGTTTGGAACTACTAATCTTGATGAGGTTTTTGTTCAAGCAATGTATATTGAAGCAGGGAAAACAAGAGTTGGTGTATCGGGGGAATCATCTTCAAGGAAATAAGACAAAATAAAGGGGAATGGAAAGAAAGCAAATTCAACGACAATAAAGGAAGATAATATTTCTTGCAAGCATTGGAAGAAAGAAGGGCATGATGATGACCATTGCTGAGAATTGAAACCAGAGAAGAGACCAAAGTGGTTCAAAGAGAGGAAAGAGAGGCAAACAGTTGCAACAACAACACGACCAACTGACTTGGGGTATGATTCAGGTGATGAGACTAAGATCACATCAGTTGGTTTGTTAGGTAAAATTGGTGATGGATATGATTCTAGAAGTAAATTGTTTGATATAAGGGTCATAATGAAACATACTAAGATCGATACATCAATAGATAGTGGATCTCAATCTAACTTGATTTTAGAGGAAGTGGTTAAAAAATTGGGATTAAACAATAAGATGCATCACAAACCCTATTCACTTAATTGGATAAGCAAAGATCACAGATTGCCCATAACAAAGCAATGCATCATAAAATTTGAAATTACATCTAAGTATGTGGATGAAGTAACATGTGATGTGGTGCCACTAGAAACATGTGGAATGGTCTTAGGAAGCCCTTATTTATATGATCACAAAACAATCTTCTACAGGGAAGATAATCAATATCACTTAACTAAAGAAGGCAATGAATATGTTGTATATGCTCATCACATAAAATCAAATGAATCTCTTCAAACAATGGAACAATTAAGGAAGGAAACTTATGCAAGAAACACACCTGTAATTGTGCCAAGTAAAGCAATTGATCTCAAGCATGAACATGAGATGGTTGTAGAATGGAAGTTCAATCATACTTTGCTTCAAGATAAGTTAATGTCATGCAAGCACTTCAAACATATTAGTTCATTTGGAGTCATATTTCTGATTTTATCACTGCTAATGTTGTCTACATGGATGGTAGTGGATTCAGGAAGATGTGAATGAGTTCAAGTGGCTAACAATATGCGTTCAGTTGTCATGGTTGTTTTTCAAATGATCGAGCCTGGCAACAATGTGGCCTAGCTCTGCTCTTTTGTTGTTCCAAGTATATTTCCCTTTGGAAGAAGGAACATCAAAGAGATCCAGATATGAGATAAGATCGTTCATATTTTTTTATCTGAAGTGATCTCTCACTATGGATCCTCCTTGATTTTCTTTTAGTCCTCTTGTAGTATTAAAATCCCCAGCTATAATCATATTTTGGGGGAGATTTTCATTGGCTAGATCTAGGAGGGATCCCCAACACTCAACTTTTTCCATGTAATTATTTGGCATATAAACATTGATAATTGTGTAGATCTTACCTGTGGATTTCCTGGAGAGAGTGACCATCATCCAAAACTGAGATTGCAGATGATTCTCTAGAATTAAATCTTCTGTGTTCCATATTTTACAAAGTGCTCCTGAGGCGCCTCTCGAGCTAATTGTTTTTCCTTCTCCTTTTTTCCATTTTTTTTGCATTTCTTGGAGGGTTTCTTGTTCCCTCATTTTTGTCTCATGGAGTAGAAGGAATGAGGGGTTTTCCATTCTTAAGAGATTTCGTGCTTCTTTGTTTTTTTCCTTGCTCCCTAAACCTCTACAATTCCAGTAGACAACTTTCATCATTTACCAATGATTTTTGCCCCCCCCCCCCTCCCTTTAGAGGGCTGAGAAATTGCTCCATTATGAAGGGTTGACTTGTTTTCACCCGATTTGTTCTCTTTCCTTAACACTTCCTCTAAATTTTTTTGGATGCCTAATTCCTTCTCCTAATCTGCTGTCAATTCTCTTTTTTTTTTTTGTTAGATTTTCTTCCTTTTTTTGTTGTGGTTGGCTGGGTGACCTCTAAGTCAGAGTCGCTATCAGAAGTTTCATGTTGGTCTTCCTAAAAGAGAACATGAATATATGGAGGGGGATACGATACATATTTAATTGTATCATCCCTGCTTGAGATCAAGATTTCTTTCTCTTTTCCTTTTCTATTTTCTTCTTCTGTTTCTTCTTGTCTCCTTTTTCCATTTCCTTCCTGATGATCCCTGTGAGATTCCATGTTTTCTTCTGGATTTGGGAGCCCAACAAACCGATTATGACTAGATTCTCCTTTCTGGGGGGGTCTTGAGGTTCTTTCTCGTAGATCCATGGATTTTTCGCCGTGTCCTTGTGGGGGGTTCAAGGAAGCCGCGTTCCCATTATTTTTTTTCCTTTTGGCTGTTTCCATTTGTCCTGTTTCGAATCTTGCGGTTGGGATTCTTAGGCTTGTGGGAAACTTTTCGTGAAGTGCCCGTATTCATGAAATGATTTGCATTTGAATGTGATTTGTTCATAGTCAACCTGTTGCATATAAGACCAGTTGTCCAAGGTCATCTAAATTTCTTTTGGTAGTCCTTTTTCCAGATCCACTTCCACACACAGTCTGGCACAAGCTTGAATCCCTTCTTGTGGTTCAACACAATCGATATATTTTCCCAGCGAGTTTCCTATGTTTTTTAGGGTTTCATCATTACGATAATGCAGAGGAAGAAAGGGTAGTCTGACCCAGACAAGGACTGCTGAAGGAATTCCATTTTTTGGATTGAAATCTGGGGTCCATTTATTCCTCTTGCACCCATGAAATATGAGCCACTGCGAAAGATTAAATCCCTATCTTATTTTTTTTCAAAAGGGAATGAAAATAAACCCTTACCGTAGAAAGCCACAGACATATGCCCTTGGATCATTTTTCTTTAGTTTAGGTCTAACCAATGGTGCATGGCTTTGGGAGAGGGCCAATGACCGATGAACTACCATATAAACCCATTTTATGCCAGTCTGAGTGCTAGTGGGTGAGCCTAAGAGGGGTGAACAACCACTTTAGGAATCTCGTCCATTTTTTTAACAAATATGGAGGGAGCAAACTTG
>ML811249.1:59820-77547 GCA_009831015.1 Picea engelmannii | reverse complement strand
CATAGGGGGCCATGGGAGCATATGATCTCGCACGGAGTTGAACGAAGTTGAAGCGAGGTGAGACCTAGACCAGAGCTGCGATCGTCAGAGCATGAAAAAAAACTATAATGGTTTTCTTTCAAAATGTGATAGTTAGAGCATATTGTAAGTAACATTAATTTGACATGAATTTTTTCAACTTCCATAATTGTTATGAAAATGTTCCTTTGGCATTTGAAGGTTCAAAACTATATAATTTGTAAGTATTTCCCTACCTTTTAATTTCATGAATTGCTTTTGTAGATTGGTGATGTAGGTGCCACATAACATAAAGCATTCAATATTTAAGATTATGCATATTCCTTCTAGTGGCATGGAATATAATCTAGTTTATGAATTGAAGTTGTATATCTACAATATCACCTTGTGGAATTAAGGCCTTTCCTTTGATATACAAACAAATTTAGCATCCATGCAACATTAATGTCAATGACACTATGGGTAATCCCTAAATCCATTAGTATGATTACTCAACTAATACTGTTAGTTTCAAAGTTTTGGGTTATGAGTTTATTTTCATGGTCATTTAAGACCTTTTGGACAAGTCTTCTTCCTCATGTCCTTTTGACTCTAGGGTTCAAGGTTGTCTAGTGATTTCCATAACTATTAACAACATTTTTGGAATGGTCTTTTCTTAATCTAAATCAATGTTCAAGACCTATACTTCTTTACCATTCTCAATCTTACAATGGAATAACAACTTATCTTGCCTTTTTTCAATTTTTGTCTTAGAACAATTACCTTCTGTTAGATTTTCCAAACCATGGTAAATGGACTCTACACTAAAAGAATTCGTTAAAAATTAGATAGCTAAAAACTGGAAGCCACTCAAAACTACAACTCTAATGTTAACCTATGACTCCCTATACAATCATGAAGTCCTACACCACCTTTATGTGTTTTACGTTATAGTATATAGTTTTTATCGTAAGTGTGTATTACATCCTATTTTTCCTCCTCTTAGCCTTATGTCTCGACGAGGTGTTGATGTGAGACTAAATCTAGTTTATGAGGTGGTTACATCCATGTACTATAAATTTGTATTGTTGGAATGAATATTGTAATAAGTAATGAGAATGGCTTGAATCCTTTTTTGCCAAGTTCTTGTGTCTTGTTTGTGTTCTATTTCTTAACATGGTGACATAAGTCCTTGAGTTTTTGTTAGAATATAGAATATGGTGTGCTCATTTTACCATTGACGATACCTTCATCACCCAACCATAGGCCAAAGCCTCCCTTCGAGCACCTTAACCTTGAATGAGAATTCCTCTAGAAGCAAACCCTAGGCTAGATAGCCAAACAAAGGGTAGCGCATCATTCCCTAAGGATAGCGCATCACAAAAAGCTGATCAGATAGTCCAAACCCTAGCCAAGAGATATTCAAGCCAATACTGAAAACTTGTTGCTGTTGCAGCTGCACCTACAACCCTCCTCCAAACCTGCACACAACACTGCAACTGCAGTGCGCACCAACTGGGAAACTGCAATTCTGAGATGTTGCAAATGAGAATTGGCGCCATGTATTTATAGTAGTCCTGCCGGTTTTGCTGGGGCCGACTTCTCCTTCTGGATATGTGTCTGTTCAGTATATTATTATTATTTCTGACCGATTTCTTCTCTTGGAGGCTAATAGCCTAATATAAATTATCTTCTTGAGCCGACAAGGCTTCTAGGGTTATTAGCCAACTCATTAGGGTTTCTCTTGCTTCCCAGAGTCTTCTATTCTCGTCAGGTTCACACGTGGAGGTAAATACCTCCCGCAACTACCATAATATTAACACTCCCTCCTAGCTAGAGAGGTATTTACAGGTAATGGACTTGAGCACAAAACATACCATTTACCCGGTAGCATCAATATAGTCATCTTTACTATTGCATGACTAGATCATGAGCATCACCATCACCATCAGCTGCATCAACCATACTTCATCTGAGTAATTAGATATGATGTTGGATAAGTCACTCTCACCATAGAGTGATACAAGAGGAGTAAAAGTTCTGAACTATTTTCCGTCAGGAAAACCTCTGTTCATCATCCATCTGAATGATCATTATCTCCAATAAACTGTTGATAGTATTCAAGGCAATTAGAACAAGGATAGAGCACAATTGTGTCTATTCATAGTAGTACATAACTACTATCCAGTGGCTCACTACCACATCAAGTAACACACAAGTACTTGATCAACAATGTATGGTTGCGAACAATGAAACATATTCACCACAGTAGTCCTCATCTACTGTCATACAGTCTTCATAACAAACATCTGATAGCAATCTGCATAGAAACAATGTTATGATATAGATTGAATTATCTGGGCCAATCTTTCACTCACATCTATGAGCTCTGAAAGAATATCTGCCTCACGAATAGTGGAACATATCCACCACAGTAGTATATCTCTACTATTTGGAGACATGTAGTCTCCATAACAATCATCTGATTCCATCCTGCATAGAATATACTGTTAAAGATAAACTGAATCCTCTAGGCAGATCTTTCACTCACGTTTGTGAGATTTGAAAGAATATCTACCCTCATCAGCAATGGGCTATCTGCCCTATTCTTTACAAACAAGGAAGAAAGGATTATTTATGATTTCTGATCCTGGACCATTTCTCACCCTGGGCCATTCTTCCTACACTAATTAAAGTGCACCCTGGATAGAATGTATAAACCCTAGGAAATGTTTGGACCATTCCTCACCCTGGGCCATTCCTCCTACACTAATTAAAGTGCACCTTGGAGAGAATGTATAAACCCTAAGGACTGAATGTCCCTGATTGTTGAGCTTGGACTATTCCTTACCTTGGGCCATTCCTCCAACACTAAACAAAGTGTAACCTGGAGAGAATGAGTCTGCCCTAAGGAATGTATTTCCTGCATCAACCTCCAAAACAGACCATTCTTCAAAACTGCTCACAACTGTGAACTTCGAAAGAATGACTGCCCGGTGAGGCAGACCATTCTGCTTGACCACTACTTAGAGTGACTGCCAAGAAGAATGACTGTCCTAGACCACTCCCCATGTTAACCACAATGGGAAGTCATTGTCTATGATACATCAACAATCAGTCTGCCTCCCATGTTAACTACAATGGGAAGTCACTGTCCGTCATAAATCTCAGTCTACTTTCTGAACATGAAAGCATCTGTCCAATATGGACTATATTTCAATTACAAATATAGATTCTCCCTCCTAACTGGAGAGTTATTTAAATCACAAAAATAAATGTTTTTCAAAAATATTTTTCTGTACCTTCTCTTAGCTTGGAGAATCTTCCCGATCCCCGTCTTCTCTTGGAAATATACAAACTTGATTCTGGATAGAGATTTTGTCAGGATATCTGTTGTCTTCTCATCGGTGGGAATATACCTGAGCTTTACTTCTTCCTAGACTTCATCATGGATAATGTAATGATTGATCTCAAATGTACTTTAGTCTGGAATACTGTGAAGGATTTATGTAGATCTGGATGATAGAGTATATCATAGTTGGAGAATTGGAACATATCCATGTGGCACTTCTTCTGTCATCATGAGATTTGATCTTCTGAGTAGTCATATTGATGTTATAGGAAATCTTCACCACACTTCTGCTGTGCACTGGAGGTTCTCCACCAAGTTGTCTTCTTCTTGTCTGCATACAAGAGTCTCTTTCTGGTATCCCTCAAAGTCTTGAGATTTCTCTTCATACGCTCTTTATTCAATTTCTCTGGATAACATTCTTTGCATTTATCTGATGTAGAATTCCATCTCATGGATGTTGCAGATGATATAATGACTCATGTAGTGATATGTCTAGTGTACTGGAACAATTAATTATCATAGTCTTCTCCCTCCATCTAAGAGAACCTCTGGTTCTGGATCTCGTAATGCTTTCAATCATAAGTCTTCCATACACTGTTCTTCATCACAACTTTCAGTTCTTCTGCTTGATTGCTTTCATATCAGGCTTGGTAATCTTGTGATTATTGATGTAATGACTGGTTGTTCTGGCTTTTCTTTCTTTCTTGGAATCTTCAGGTTTTTCTTCATGTTTTTCATTATCTCTTGGATTCATGGAGATTCCATGTTCTGGAGATTCCACTTCTTCCTTTCATCATAAGATCACGGATCTGGATGGACAACCACTAATACTTTAAGGCTTTTCTTCAAAGAGGTCTTCTTCTACGGTTGAGTTGAACACGTACTGTCTTTCATGGCTGCTACCATAGATATATATATACTTCATCATCTTCAATGGATCATGGGATTATCTCCCACCTAATCCTTGCTTCATGTAAGAGTGCATATAATCGGCTCCCTCCGTCTGACAGAGTCCATGCTTCCATCTGCATCCTCATTGTATTTTGCAATGTATAATAGAGTCCACGCTTCTATCTTGTTGTCTTCTACAAAATGTCATAAGTCTTTTTCCAATTTCTTCTCGATTGTTGACTTCTTTCTATCTTTGCTTCTTCTAAGTCTCTTCAATATTGATTCTGATTTCGGCTTATCTTGTAATAGATATATTTCATCTTTTCTTGTATAGTAATCCTTATTTTGTTGTTCTTCCATGGATATAGTTCTTCTTGGAACATTTTATCTTTCTAAGAGATAGATATACAAGATATGTACAAAGACGATGCAAACAAGATATGTACAAGAAATAATAAGAGTGTTGTTACCTTTTAGTAGAAGAAGTCTCTTCCATCCTGCTTAGTCTTCTTTGTAGGTTCCTTTTCTTCGGAAATTGATGCTTCGTGTTTCTCCTTCCTTTTCTTTAGCTCGGGACACTGATTCCTGTAGTGACCGTACTTTTGACAGCTGAAGCATTGTATTTCTGAAATGTCTTTCTCTTGATTTGGCTTCCTCCTTGAACCAAACTTCCTTTTGTTCCTGAAGTTCTTGAATCTTGTTGTGAAGGCTTGATCTTCGTACTTCTTTTGGGGTTTCTCTTTTGCATTGATCCTTGATTCTTCTTGAGCATAGCAAGTCCAAAGTTCTTCAAATGTTGGGTACTCCTTTCTTGTGTTCATGCTTGCGGCAAATGCATCCCATGTCTTGGGAAGACCATTGAGTACTATGTTCACCAATTGATTTTCTGAAGTGATATCTTCAATAGCTTGTAGTTGATCCCTTAACTGGGAGATCCTTACAAAGTATTATGTTATGCTTTCATCATCATTCATCTTCATGTCACAGAGCTCATTCTTCAGACTCATAACTTGTCCAATGTTTCTGACTGAGAAGAGATTTGTTAAGGCATCGTACATCTTCTTCGATGAGTCAAGATGGGAGATGTAGGGTATCAAGTGGTCTATTATGGAATCCACTATGATACTCATGGCATTGATGTCAACATCTTTGAACTTCTCCATAGCTGCAACGTTCTGCGGTTCCTTCTCTTCTCCTTATTCAAACTCTGGTTTCACGATCTTTCCTTTCACAATATCCAACACTTTATTCTTAGCAAGGATGAGGTCAATCCTTGTCTTCCATTCTCTGAAGTTAGAGGCTCCATCTAGCTTGTTCTCAGACTTTATAGAGTTCATCATGGCTTGCTTGACTTGGTCAAACCCTAGATTTGACCAGAAATCCAAACTTCACGTCTTCGTCTTCTGAGAGTACCAAGAGATGAATTGGGCTAGGGAACACTGATCTATCCAGAGATTAGGTCAATCTCGTCACTTAAGGTGCCTCGACAAGAGGTTTAGGGTTTCTGCAACTGCTTCTGCTAGTAATCCTAACTGCAGTGCTTTTGGAAATTGCTCCTGTTAGTAACCCTAGCGACAGTTCCTCAACGAGCTCAATGTCTAGCGGCTATGTTTCCTTCCAACATTTTAGGCTGACTGAAGGGGTGTGGGTCCATAACCTGTTAGAATATAGAATATGGTGTGCTCGTTTTACCATTGACGATACCTTCGTCACCCAACCATAGGTCGAAGCCTCCCTCCGAGCACCTTAACCTTGACTGAGAATTCCTCCAGAAGCAAACCCTAGGCTAGATAGCCAAACAAAGGGTATCACATCATTCCCTAAGGATAGCGCATCACAAAAAGCTGATCAAATAGTCCAAACCCTAGCCAAGAGATATTCAAGCCAATACTGAAAACTTGCTGCTGTTGCAGCTGCACCTACAACCCTCCTCCAAACCTGCACACAAGACTGCAACTGCAGTGCACACCAATTGGGAAACTGCAATTCTAAGATGTTGCAAATGAGAATTGGCGCCCTGTATTTATAGTAGTCCTGCCAGTTTTGCTGGGGCCGACTTCTCCTTCTAGATATGTGTCTGTTCAGTATATTATTATTATTTTAGGCCGACTTCTTCTCTTGGAGGCTAATAGCCTAATATAAATTATCTTCTTGAGATGAAAAGGCTTCTAGGGTTATTAGACAACTCATTAGGGTTTCTCTTGCTTCCAGGAGTCTTCTATTCTCGTCAGGTTCACACGTGGAGGTAAATACCTCTCGCAGCTACCATAATATTAACAGTTTTAAGGGCTTGATAACTTCATGAAAACGATCCATGAGAAGTGTGACTTATGGTAAAGAACATGCTAGTGTTCTTCTATGCAATGAACTATAGTGTCTCTAGTGACAATGTTGCAATGAGAATGATGAACATATGACTGTGATGAGCCCAATGAAGAAGAGCTATAATGAAGAAGAGAGAACCAACACTAGAAATGCACACAATGTAAGCGAAAGACATCATTGAAGAGGATATTTATTGTTTTTGGAGTGCCTACAAGTAAAATCAAGATTTCTTTTTCATTATTTATCTATTTTCAATGATTCTAGTTGCATTGGAAAGTAGATTCAAAGGAGCACCGGAGGTTTTTTAATATTTTCAAGATTCATCTTTGTTTTTAATATATTCATCCAATAAAAACTAGATTTTATGTAATGATGGGATATGTAGCCATTAAAATGCATATTACAACCATTATATGTAACCAAATTAAGCATACAATATAGCATTGGAAATGTATTTCAGAGATCTATCAAAGTCCTCTCAAGATTCATTGAAAATATCAGATCTAAAGGAGAAAATATTACTGAAACAATCTTCCCAAAATGGAAAAAACGAACACTACAAGTGAAAAACATGTTTTTCTCACTGTAGAAACTATATTTTTTTGAGATAACAATTGTAGATAGGATGCCTATCTTTCATTTTTTCAATTGACTTCTTTATTAGTGAAATTTCATCAATGAAATTTTGATGGTTTCTCCAAATTACAGAGAAACAGTTTCGTGCAAGATTTGCATATTGTACACACAAATTTGGGTTAATGTGAAGGTGTCTTTATGATAGCGTCATTGAGATCTCTAATGGGGTTTCTTTGTTTTATTCAGTGATTGTTGAATTCATGATAATTTTGGGAAAAACATTTTGTTTTTTTGTAAAATAAGTTTGGAGAATCCTTTGTGAAAAAAGGGAAATTTTAGTCGCTAGATATAAAAAACTTTGAAGGCATCTTTATGATGTGATTTGGTAGAAAAGAAGAAGCACGGTTGAAAGATTCATCTACCACATTTTTAAATACAAATTTTCATTTTGGTGGCTTTTGTCCAAGACTCTTTTTAAAATGGAATAAGGAAGTCTAAGGAGTATTCTGCACTCGTGTGCATGTCCTCATGTGTAATGATGTTTTCTCATACATGATATTTTTTCCTTCATCACAATATTATTGCAATCAATCTACATATTCAAGCACATATAATTATTGCCAATCAAGCACCAACAAAGCATATTCAGGCAATCAAGTTGTCAAGTTGTCAATGACATCGACATTCAACGACAAATATACACCAACATTAATTTCAATACTCAACATTTGGTACTTGCAATAGTTTTTTGTAAGTGTCAAATCATAATTAAGTTTAATTGCATTTTCATTGTCGAGTGTATTCTTGGTTGAACCCGACACCCTCCAATTACTAAGTCTAAATTCAAATTGTTGGGTCTTATTGTCAAAATGTGGATTTGCAAGAGGACCTCTTTTTTGACAAGTCAATTACATTTTTATATCAATACCTGCCTACACAAGGAGACCAGATTCAGTTTTTTAATGACTCGAATTCAAGAATCATTAGAGTTACTTAAAACTCTAATAATCATTGCTAAAGACAACACAATCCTAAGTAACAAAGGAACTCTTCAATCTATTCTAACTTGTTTGCAAGTTTCACAAGCCAAAGTCAAACTTTTATAGACTCATTAAGAACTACAAATTGATGAAATACAACTCAAGAATCAACAACTTCTACAACATTCTGAACTAGTTCTTGTATAGAATAATCCTTTGTATGAGATTAATCCCCCTCAACATGCAATTCAAGGAAGTTAAATAGCTGGTGATGAATCACAAGATGCCAAAGCATATAATGACACCAAAAGTAGTTTAAGTGAAAGTGACCTTGAATATTTTTTCTTTTGAGGTTACAAAAGAAAAAAATCACGAATGTATGAATGTTATGAACCAACGCCTTGAGAATGATAAAAAAGTTAGTGAATAACAATCCACTTCGAGGGGGAAACCTCCTTCGACAATATATTTTTTTTATGACTGGCAGAATCAGAAACTAGTTGGGCATGTACTCACGTTACACGTGGTCGTGTTATCCAACTGCTATCACTATAACCTCCAGGTGTTCCTATGCTTCCCCATGCGCTACACAGTAGATTAGTCGAGGGGAGTTGAACTCGAGACCTCATGGAATTTCATTTTCACGACACTTTCCAATTGAGCTGCTCCCCGGGGGCACCTTCTTTTACAATATATTCAATGTACAAGATGAGATTAAATGATCTTAAGACTAGGTCTCATTGGTATATATAGTAGACAAAGGGTACAATTATAATGAAAGGGTACAATGAAGGGTTCTAGCCTACAACAAATATAACACTAGAAATGAAATAATTCAATATATAGGGCTTAATAAGGGGTTTTATAGTTAACATGGGGCTTTGTCTATGACTTAACATGCCCACACCCCCCCCGCCCCCCCTTAAACAAGTGTTGTTATCAACACTTGACCAATTGCGAGTGTTTCTACATGAAGAACTCATTTTCCCATGTTGCCTGTTCCATTGGTAGGTTCTTTCATTTAACAAGTTACTGAATAATTGCTCTATTTCACAACAATAATTGGTCCATTTTGAAGTCGCTTAATCCTTGTTTCAAGGATAGTTTCTAATTCTAGTATTATTTTCCCTTCTTCGTTAATCTCTGTTAAAATAGTTTGGACTGTAATCTTGTCACAGATTACCTTCTTTAAGAAAGAAACATGGAAGCTTGGATGTACACCAGAATATGGAGGCAACTCCAATTTTTAATCCATACTTCCAATCCTTTGCAACACCTTATAGGGGCCACAATATTTGGGTGCTAATTTATTGTCCTTGTTTTTTTTCTTGAGGGACACCTGTTTATATAGTTGTAGCTTAAAAAATACCCGATCGATTACTTCAAATTCCCTTTCACTGTGATGTTGATATGCTTGTTGTTTCATCCTATTTTGTGACATAACCAAGCTGTCCTTTAACAGTTTGAGAACCTCTTGTCGGTGCCCTATGTGGTACTCCATTGCACAAACCTTTGTAGTCCCTTTCAAGGGAAATGTGATGGATGGAGGATGATATCCATAAAGTGCCAAAAATGGATACATTTTTGATGAAGTATGGAAGGATGTGTTGTACAACCATTCTTCCAAGGGAAACCACTTGAACCTTTGTGTTAGTTATTATATGCAAATAAATGAAGATATAATTCTAGACATTTATTCACAATCTCAATTTTCCTATAAGATTGAGGAAGGTAGGAGGAGTTGTGAGCCAATTGAGTACCCAAAAAAGAAAACAACTCAATCCAAAAATTTCCAGTGAAAATTGGATCTCTGTCACTTACAATAATCTTGGGGACTCCATGTATCTTTTGAACTGTTTCCATGAATGTTGTGGCTATTGTACTTGCTTTAAAAGGATGATAAAGAGAGAAAAAAATTGACATACTTTGTCATTCGATCTACTATTACCATGATGACAGTCTTTCCTTCAGATTTGGGTACACCTGTAATAAAATCCATTGAAATTTCTTCCAACTTTGACTTGGTATAACTAATGGTTGTAGGAGACATGGTGTCTTGATTTTCTCTCCCTTATTATGTTGGAAGACCGCACATTCAAGCACAAACTTTTGAACTTTAGTTTTAATAACTTCCCATAAAAAATCCTGCTTGAGATTGTGGTGAGTTTTCAAAAACCCTGAATGTCCTCCTATGGGAGAAGTGTGCGATTCCAAAAGGACCTTTTGTTTGACTTGGGAATTCTAACATAAATTTTGGTGATGATGATACCATCAAAAATCATTCTTTCATACAAATTTATCTAATGCACTAGGTTCCTCTCGTAGTTTTTGAATGATCTTGCATACCTCTTGATATTGCTTCCATTCTATCCTTGCTTCTTCCACCCAATCAGATTGTTGATTATTGCAGCTTCATGAGACATTATCCAGGTCGTTCTCCTCTGGACTAAGTTGAGATAATCTATGAGAACACCCATGTGATGGTGATTTATACTCCTCTGAATTGAGTTGAGATGACGTGTGTGGTCTCTTATCATACTCCTCTAGACTGAGTTGAGACGACTTGAGATGGTCTCCTGTTAGACTCCTATGGAATTAGTTGAGTCGACTTGAGATGGTTCTCCAGATAGTACTCCTATGGACTTAGCTGAGTTGATCTATTGAGAGTGACGTCCCTGTGGATGATCACAAGTGGATGTGTCCCTAGTGGCAGAGCACTAGAGTATGCGTGAGATCATTGCTATATTGTCTAAGAGTAAGATTATTGTGAAACCTTAATTTGTATTGTAAAGGGTACAATTCATCCCTTCAAGGGTACAAGTCCTAGCGCAGATTTCAGCCTCTAGGGTTTCTTCAAGTCATTAAGGAATTTTGCAGCTCACTGGGGTTATTTTGAATCTCCAAGGCTTATTTTTGGCAGTCATAAGTCCAACGAAACCTAGGGTTTCTAGCCTAGCCTAGCAGTCACATTTATGAAGCTAGGATTTCTAGCCTAGTCGTTAGGGTTTGTGAATAATTTGCAATCCATGAGAAACAAAACTATTGTGGAAGATAGGCTTGATGGATCAAGAAACTTCAACTCCTGGAAGTCAAGATTACACATCACTCTAGAAGAGAGTGACCTATTGAGATTGATAGCAGGAACTCTTCCAACAACAACTACCGATGAAGAAACGGCTAAATGGAAAGCAAATGATGTCAAGGCTAGGAAGATAATCATCTATTCAGTAAGAGATCATGTATTACCTCACATTTCTACCTTGAAGATAACTTATTAAATGTATGATGTATTGAAGAACATGTTTGAGAGAAACAACACTAACATAGCTCTTACATTGAAGCATCAGCTTCAAAATCTCAAGATGACAAAAGCCGACACCATCACTACCTTCTTCATGAATATTTCAGAGATCAAAGATCATTTAGGTTCCATTGGAAAAACCATAACATATAGAGATCTTGTCATGATTACTCTCAATTCACTTCCAAGCCATTGGGAACCATTCATTCAAAGTATTAGTGGAAGAGCAGACTTACCTCTATTTGATAATCTATGGGAAGACTGCACTCAGGAGGAAACCAAACTTATAGCCAGAGGAGTGAAAGACTCCCATCATAATGACAATCAAGCCCTTGCTTCTCATGTAAATAGAGGCAGAATAAATAGAAGAATTTTTGGAAAGCATTCAAAGACAAGAAAACTTCAGCAACTCCAAGTCATGAACATAGAAAAGACATTTCAAGGATTCAATGTTTCAGAGGTGACAAGTATGGACACATTGTGAGAAATTGTCCAACCGGGAAGAAAGGAAGAGAACATGCATCCATTGCAAATGTTGATTCAGAACCACCTCAAAGAGATGAAGACATAAAAGATGAAGCATTCTTATTCATTTCAACACTCTCAAGTATCGTTCCTACTGATAGTGATATTTGGTTGATTGACAGTGGTGCTTCTAGACACATTATTGGACATAGAGAACATCTTACAGACCTTGTAGAGAAAGAATCTCGTATGCATGTTGTACTTGGTGATAATGCTCGATATACTGTGAAGGGAGTTGAAACTTCTTCTTTCCAACTAGATTTTGACATACCTCTTCAATTAAGTGAGGTACTATATGTACCTGGGATGAAAAGGAACCTTGTCTATGTTTCTGCCTTAGAGGATAAAGGCTACAAGGCTAGTTTCTCTAAAGGAAAAGTTATTGCCTGGCACAAGAACTCACACATGGATTCTGCTTGAGTGATTGTTGTTCGAGAAAATAGTTTGTACAGATTGATTGTTTGACCAGTTTAGGACTTGTTACATGATACTATTAGCTTGAGTGAGCTATGACATATGAGACTTGATCATTTACATTATAGATCCCTTCCCGCTCTGGGGAAGATGGTGACAAGCCTTCTAGAGATACATATCGAGCATGATGGTGTTTGAAGAGGTTGTGCTCTTGGAAATAATGTCAAGGGGTTCTTTTCGAGAAGTGACAATAGATCCAAGGGGATCTTGGACTTGATACATACAAATGTTTGTTGACCCATGACTGTTGTTTCCTTGAAAAAATATTTGTACTATGTTCTCTTCATCGATGATCACTCTCGAAAGACGTATATTTACTTCTTGAAGACCAAGGATGGAGTCCTTGCAATATTTCAAGAGTTTAAAGCTTAGGTTGAGAACCTGACCGGGAGGAGGATCAAGGTGTTGAGATCAGATAATGAAGGAGAGTACACCTCCATGGATTTCAACAATTTCTGTATTGAGGCAGGGATCAAGAGGGAGTACATCGTTCCTTATAACCCTCAATAGAATGGGGTTGCAGAGAGGAAGAACATATCCATTGTTGAGGTAACCAAAGCAATGATACATGATCAAAATCTACCTATGATTTTGTGGGCAGAGGAATCCATGACAACAAGGTACATTCAGAACATGAGTCCCCATAAGATTTTGAATAATATGACTCCCAAATAAGCCTTCACCAGAGGGAAGATTGAGGTTGGACACTTCAGGATATTTGGGTGTCCAATATATTTTCATGTGCCCAAGGAGAAGAGGAACAAGCTAGACCCTTCAGGCAGAAAGGGTACATTTTTGGGGTACAATGAATATTTGAAGGCATACTGAATCTACATCCCTGGTCAGAGACAGATAGAGGTTAACAAAGATGTCATCTTTGAGGAAGAGATAGCCTCCCGAAGATCCAGAGAATCTTAGATGGAGATTGATAGTGAGAAGAAGGAAGATACAATACCTTCTCCCCCTTCAACAGTTCAGAGGGAGATAGTTATAGATCCAGTTGATGTTCCCAGAGACATTGCAGTAGGCTAGAAGAGGCCTGCATAGGCTCGACACACTCTACATGAGGTAGAGGGACATGCAACTCCTCATGGTACATTCCGAGAGAGCAATATACCACATAGATTTTTGAGCTATGTTTCAGCCATGAAACACATCATTGATACTGCCTTCTTTTCATGGAGAAGCAACTGGTCAATAGGTTTGTCAAGATGCCATAACTGAAGAGTATCGGTCCATCATGAAGAATGATGTGTGGGATATTGTTCTGAGACCAGAAGGGAAGTCTGTAGTGACTTCCAAGTGGATCTATAAGATCAAACATGCAGCTGATGGAAGTGTCAAGAAGTACAAAGTGAGATTTGTGGCTAAAGGATTCTCTCAGGTGGAGGGAATAGATTACGAGGAGACTTTTTCTCATGTTGCCCGATACACTTCCATTCGTACAATTATTTCCCTTGAAGCATCCATGGGTTGGAGACTACATCAGATGGATGTGAATAAAAGCTTTCTCAATGGTGAGATTGAGGAAGAAGTTTACATCTAGAAACCAAATGGATTAGTGATACATGAGAAGGAGTCTCATGTCTGCAGGGTGAAGAAAGCGTTGTACGGACTAAAGGAGGCACCTCGAGCACGATATGAGAAGATTGATGGATACTCGATGAGTTTGGGCTTCAACAAGAGTGTTGTTGATCCAAACCTATACTACAACATTGTTGGTAATGAGTGCCTGATTTTGTTTGTGTATGTTGATGACTTATTCCTCACCGGTTCATAAAGCCTTATTGTTGAATGCAAGCATGCATTAGATTTTGAATTCAAGACGAAGGACCTTGGTATGATGCACTACTTCTTGGGACTAGAAGTGTGGTAGAGGGCTGGAGATATTTTCCCAAGTCAAGGAAAATAAACAATGGAGATATTGTAGAAATTCAGGATGACAGATTGTAAGTCCATGCCTACACCGATGGTGATGGATCTGAAGAAACTGAGCGAGATTTACTTCGATTCAAGCGAGATTGATCCACATATTTACAGACAACTGATTGGATCATTGATGTATCTGGTTAACACCAGACCTGATATATGTTATGCAGTGAACCTGCTTAGTCAGTTTATGAGTCAGTCGAGGTAAAGACACTGGATAACAACGAAGCATGTGTTGAGATATTTATGAGGCACATGAGATTGCAAGGATATGTTGATGCAGATTGGGAAGGGAGCACAATGGACCAAAAGAGCACCTCCGGTTGTTGTTTTACTTTGGGATCTGCCATGGTTTCCTAGTGCAAAAGGAAATAGACTTCTATGGATTTGAGTACCGCAGAAGCAGAGTACATTGCATTATGTGTGGCAGTCCGTGAAGTAGTGTGGCTTCGCAATATCCTTGCAGAATTATTTGGATATAAGATGGATTCCTCCATTATCCATTTCGATAACTAGAGTTTTGTGAAGCTCTCAAGAATCTTGTGTTTCACGATAAATCGAAACACATTGAGATCAAATACCATTACATCAGGGATATGGTGTAGAGGAAAGCAGTACATGTGCAATACCTTTCTACACACGAGAAAGATGCAGATGTCTTCACCAAACCGCTTTCCAGGATGAAGTTTGAGTACTTTCGTGAGAGACTTGGCGTGGTGGAGAATGCCTCCCTAGCTGAGAGGGAGTGTTGATGATTGCAAATTCATGAGACATTCTCCAAGGCGTTCTCCTCTGGACTAAGTTGAGGTGATAAGTGAGAATGCCCATGTGATGGGTGAGTCATACTCCTCTGGACTGAGTTGAGATGACGTGTGTGGTCTCTTTTCATACTCCTCTGGACTGAGTTGAGATGACTTGAGATGGTGTCCTGTCAGACTCATATGGACTTAGTTGAGTCAACTTGAGATGGCTCTCCAGATAGTACTCCTATGGACTTAGTTTAGTTGATCTGTTGAGAGTGATGTCTTTGTGGCTGAGCACATGTGGATGTGTCCCTAGTGGTAGAACACTAGAGGATGTGTGAGATACTTTCTATATTGTTTAAGAGTAAGATTATTGTGAAACCCTATTTTGTATTGTAAATTGTACAAGTCGGTGCCACCATGTAAAGATAATTAATATTGTTTAAAGATTAATTATATTGTTGAGTTATAGAAGTTGGCCCTATTGTTCCAATAGACACATCCATTTGATGTGCTAGGTCATGTATAAATAAGAGAGTTAGATCCCCATTGTGGACAACTCACTCAAACTTGTTTCATTATCTCAACGCCTACTTGTAGGGTTGAAGTGCACACTTCTCTTAGGCACAATATTTCTTGGTCATAGAGCACCCTCTTGTGTGAACTAGGGTTTGTGGTGAAAGGGTGATCTTCTCTTGACTCTATAGCAAAGGATTGCTGGGTTTTTGATCTAAAAATGAAGAAGACTTGTATTCTTGAAAATATTTGCAAGTAAAATTTATGTGTTAAAATGCAAAAGGATCAATTTGCAACACAACTTTTATGAAAATTACTCTTCAAAGATGCATATAAACAACAACAATAAACAATGAACATAAAACACATAACACAACAAATGATAAATGAGTTCACCCCTCTGTTGGGCTACATCTCCTGGTCCAACTTCTAATGGATCATTTGTATTATTTGCTAAAAGTGATAAAAAAATGTGCTTTACAATGCTCAAAATTCCAAATAGACTGCTCCAATGGCTTCAGAACGTCCAAAAACCCCTAGCTGGGTTTTTTCGGCACCTCGTTTGGCCAAAAATTGAAGAAGATAGGCTTCCTGGAAGTCCCCCTTCAAACTTGCTGTCTCTGCATCTACAAATCACACCCCCCTTGGCTCAACCTAGCCCACACACATATTTAAGTGTTAAAACTTAGCACCAGATGAAACCGTGCAAACTGTAGGACGGTTATGGGTGCACCTAGCCGATAACCGTCAAGGGCGAGGTCATGTGGCCCATGTGACCACGCGTAAACGCAAACATAGGCCCCCGTTTCCACAAGCCAATGGTTAAAGGACAAATGGCAGGTCGTTTGCATAACCGTTGAAACCAAAATACAAACCAAATCGCGTGCGTGCATATATGGCATAACATGTGGTCATATTACAACAATGTTTGCGCCCGGGGGCTGGGGCTAAGCCCTAGCCCGGACCCTCGCGCCCATACATAACAAACTCAAACTTAAATAAATATGAAACCATATATATAACAAGGATTATGGTGTGGAGCGTTGGCAATGCAAACTTTGCAAAGGTTGTACTTGTGGGTGGAGGTCACGGGGTCGAACCTGGTAGACTCCAATAAAGTTTTATACAACAACTAATAACAAGGTGCCACGTGGCAGTGCATGACTGGGCCACGTGGCACTGTACAACCAACCAAATACTGCCACATGTCACAATGTCATTCATCCACATCTTCCAACTATCTGCCACTCAGCCCTGGCACGTGTCATACGGACTGCCACGTCAACAACCGTACGGACTATACAGTCAACATCCCTTTTTTTTTTGCTTGTTTGTCATTTTGAACAGAACGCAATATCTCTCGCTCTTGACGTCCGTTTGAACCCAAACAAGTTGCGTTGGGTTCATAACGACGAGGTCTACGCTCCTGTTCGATTTGAAGTGATTCTGAGCACTTTGATTTTTTGAGTAAAATTTGATCCCCTGGATCACACCTCCCCATTGGAAAGCTTTTGGACCTCCAAAAGACTATTTTTCAGTCTATTTGAAGATGAGGGTATAGCTCCCTCACCTTTCCAACCTCAATCCACTTGGCTTTGCTTGGATTTGTACCTTTAAGACCAACTCGAAGATACTCCACATTTCCTCGTTTTGAAGTTTGAATTCTCCTGTCAAGGATTGTGTCTTCATGCAGTTCTGTAAGATATTTTGGGGAAAAATCATCTATAGAAGGAATCTGAACATGCTCTCCTTGATCATCAATCAAAGGAGGCTCATACAATTTCAAATTCTCAACATTAACAACTGCATACATTTGCATATAAGGAGGCAAATCTAAACGAAAGGCATTGTTACCAATCTTGTCAATAATCTTCAAAGGTCCATATTGAATTGGTTTCAATTTTTTACCTTCTCCTTTAAGCCTCTCCTTACTGATGTAAATCCAAACTTCATCTCCAACTTGGAAACTATGATTAACACGATGCTTGTCATGTCTCATCTTGTACTTGGCTTGACTCTTTTCCAACTGCTCTTGCACCATTTGATGTATCGACTGAATTTGTTCAATGAACTTTTCTGCCCTATCAATGTCATATTGACCATCAATAGAAATATCCT
>ML811249.1:24886-40175 GCA_009831015.1 Picea engelmannii | reverse complement strand
TAATACATTTAACCAATAAATATACAATCACATAAATGAAACAGTGACATGGTGATTTTTCATGAGGAAACCCAAAAGGGAAAAACCTCTTCTTCTTATGAATGAAAGGCAAGCTCCAACTCCTCTTTACATTCTTATTTTATTTGAGCTACAACCCAGATGAGGCTGCTACCTTTGTTTTCTTCAGCACCTACTGAATGGAAGCTACAACTCCCAGATGTACAAGCACCAACTTGTACAAGAGACTTTTACAGTCTCCCCTTGCTCCTCCCTACCACCCCAGAATCCTTCTCTGTCACTAAGAATCTGCAAACCAACTCTTATCTTCTCTGTCAAAGATTAATCATTAAATTTTCTCCTCAAATTTTACAGAGCCATCTTTCTTCCATAATCCTCTTGCCCCATCTTTTCTCCTCACTGTCCTTGTATAATTTTATTTTAGATTTATCTTCATTTATAGAAATGAATTTTACTTTAGAGCTATGGCTGTACCATTAATTCCATACGCACCACACTTCATCTCACCAAATTTCATTTATTTCTACCCTGTACATTCAGAGTGTACGTTCGAACCCTCAGGCTTTGAAGATTCAGTTACAATAACTGAATAACTATCTTACAATGATTATTATTGGCCAAGACATCTAGAAGACAACAACCACACGATCAGTTTAAGTATTTAGTCCACACCGTTCGATGTAGAAGATGGGTCTCGTGCTTACTCCATATTCTCATTGGCTATGACCACGAGCCTTTACCAAAAGGCGCTTTCATGATTCACATATCGACAATCCTGAGGTGAAGACATCTCATCTCTTCATGTTGTGATCTCCGAAAAGGAGCTTTAACTAGGTGCTAGCTACTCCTTCTCACATGACCAATGGCGGTGACTATAGCCTATACAAAAAGGTATTTCGATGTTTCGACATTTCACATTTTGACATTTCATCTTTTAGCGTTTCAACATTTTGGTGTTTTCGCATTTCGGCATTTCGGCGTTTCTGTGATGAAGTGTTTCGACACTCCAAGTCACGATCCTCGAAATGATCTGACGTGTGTCCCTTTCGGTATTTCGACATTCGGGACTTCATGATGTTGGAGTTTTTTTTTGCTTACCATGAAAAAATCCTGAAATAGAAATTCCCAGAGTGACGTTACTTAGGATGATGTGTCATGTGCTGGTCAATCTCTGATCTTCGAAATTCAAGCTAAGGGTGCTGACTCCTCTTCCAAGGCTCGTTTCACATGTGACCTTCAGTTATAACCAAAGGCTCACCTCCCGGGTTCTTCGCAGTTTCACGTTTTGGTATGTCGAGAGGCATGTTGATCTCCAAATTAGGAATCACCGTGCATGTGAAAACTGATCCGCGATGCCTGTGAAAACTGACCAACAAACTCCCCCTTTGGCATTTTAAAGTTTGACATTAATGACAAAACCAAGTCCTGTGCAAACTACCCGGTGCAAACTGCAAGCCTTGCCAACACAAATGTCTACTCCCAAAGCTGTTAGGTAAGTTTTCACTCTATCACCCCAGTATGCATAATTTCTTCCATCAAATCTTTGAATCCCATTTGAAATGTGCTCATGGTCATCCATCTCTACTCGGGATTTTCTTTCCAGTGGTTAAACTGTTATGAAGGCAACCTACTCTGATACAAATTGTTGATATTGAGAGGGGGGTGAATCAATATGAAGTACGATTTAATTTTTTTTTCAACTTATACTTAAACCATTCAATTATATCCAATGAGCAATGAACAATAGTATAATATTTACACCAATACACCACAATACACCATGCACAATATATGAGAAATAATCAATAGTTATTGTTTAAGGGAAGTAATGACTTCCAAAGGTAGCTACAACTTCCAAATATAAAGGGAGGGATAAACCTCCAAGAGGAAGATACAATCCTCCAATATAAAGAGAGGGTTGACCTCTCCATCCTTGCCCCTTCCTTCCACCCAAGAATATATGAGAGATAATAAAACTTTACATTAAATCATCACCATCAACCAACCATCACATAGAACCTGATAATGTTTTCTGAGACTTCTTCAAATTCGCAATTCTTCAATTCTTGGAATACTCTGATCCTTTATATAATATTACTCAATGTATTCTCTAAAACTCCTCCAAGATTCACTCCTTGAATCCTCCCCAAAAAGAAGTTATAGAGAGAATGGTAGACCTTATTCAATTATGGTTTATTTAGGAGAGCGCACTTGTACAGAATGCCCCACACTCAATATTTAACATCAGATTCTAAAACTTGCACACAAGAAACTACAGCCCGTACTATTTCTAATGAAATCGGTCTCACTTCATTTTGATTCTCTATGAATAAGTTATGACTGTTTTACCTGGAACACATGTTTATGACTAGCTTCAGGACTAGTAAAAAACCATATCTTTCGTAGAGTGTATCTCCAAAATTATAGGGAATAACGAGCTGATTTTTTTTACCACAGGTACCTAGATATGTCTTCTCAATACCATATCAATTTCACCATCTGAATCGTTCTAGAAAAAAAGTTATAGAGAAAATGGTAAGATGACCTGTAAATAACATACCTTAGAACACATCACCAAAAGACTTCATCCTCCCTTGAAATCCAGCCTTCTTCACTTCAAATTTCCTCTGAAATTCGATTTGTGTGTGTAAAATGAATGTATAATGATATGTATTTATACCCCTTATGTCACTTCCTTTTAACATTAGGGCCGACCTGACACTTTCTTATTTTGTAATTCTTTTCTTTAATTATCTTCAAGGCCGACCTATACTTCCTTCTTCAATTCACTTTGTCATCTTATAAATTCATTTCTCCTCAACCATGAGGATCCATGTGATGTGCCACCTACCACCAGAAATAACATGATGTATACTATCCATCCATGGGTGTTGTGTCTACATGTGCACTGTCCTTCATGTCCAAATACCTTCATCAATATTGCGGTCCAAAACCAATGACTATGGTTGACATCAATGACAACAACCAATATTCCAACAGTCTCTTCTAGATCTAGATCCTATGATGGTTCCAATTCTTGATCTTCTTCCTCTTCATAGTCTATGTAGAATAATTTCTTATCACCAAATTTATGCCCCTTATTGTCCCTTTCATCACAATTGAAACATAGTCCCTTTTCTCTTGTTTCATCCATTTGTTGAGGTGTCAACCTTGTCGATTGAGTGAGGTTAGGAGAGGGAAAATTGTGCTCTATATAATTTCTAGAGGCCACCCTTTTAGTAGCCATAGTTTTGTTTCCACTTTCCATGCCATAATGAAAGTTTTCTCTAGGTATTTAGGCTCGAAAAGATTCACCTAATGTTAAATGTTCTCATTTAAAGTGCCCATAAAGAGATCTAACAAATTATCCTCAGGATTCTTCTTTACCCCGAGACCTAGCTTTTGGAATTATTGAATGTGCTTTATAATTGGACCTTTTTGCTGAAGATTTTTCAATTGACTAAAGAATGTATTTCTCTTAATATCCCCATAATGTGATATCAATTCATCCGTAAAATTGGACCAAGAGATAATATAATTATTTTTTCTTTCATAACGCCATTGATACCAAACAAATTGATCATTTTTTAAATACAAAGATGCAATAGGTACCTTTTGTAAGCTTGGAACTTGGTGTAGATCAAATTATCGGTCCATCTGGAATATACATATTATAGGATCTTTACCATCAAACTTCCTCATATCGATCTTTGGAATGAAGTAGTTCCTTTGTTCCCCATTGAAACCTCGATGATGTGGATCTTTATGTGATGAATAATCATGATTCAAGGACTCAATCTTTATTTCCTTTACATTTTTAGGATTTCCTTGCATTTGTATATCTCCTTTAGGGAGTATCTCATCTAGAGAATTTAAGATCAATGAAGACATGGAACTTTGCAATTCTAACATGATATTTTCCATATGCTCCTGATTTTCATCCATCTTATTTTCCACCCCATCCATCTTCTTTTCCACCTTTGCAATCTAGTGAAATATTTCCTTTATTTCTTCTTGAGTCATGGTTGAACTCTCTAGAGATTTAGTTCGTGAAATAACTTTTGGAGGAACCTTAAGAGACATGTGAGAGAAAAATAATTTTCCTCTTTTTCCTCTTTATCACAAATGTTGAATCATAAAAAATAGATCTACCAATCAAAAGTTATGCCAATTATAAGTTTTATACCTTTCAAACCCTTAATTTGGAGTATGTCTAGATGACTCACCTTTGTCTTAATATATCTTTGAATTTTGAATCCTTCTGAGTATAAAATTTTGGCCCGTAGTACTCTGATATGACTTCTTAAACTCCTGGAAATTTCACAGTTTGACCCTTCACTCATAAAAAGTTATAGCACAAATAACAAAATGACTTGTTTAAGACTAATTTTAGGATTAGTAAAAATCCCCAACTTCCACAAGATATACCTCACAAATTATAACGATTGAAATTTTGAAAAAAAATTCCACAAGTAATTTTCTATGTCACCTCAGGATTATGAAAATTCTAGAGTTTGAAAATTCACCGAATTTTTTTATAGCAAAAATAAAAATATGGATCATTTGAGATTAATTTCAGGACTAGTCACAAACCCTAACTTCCATAGGAGATATCTCCAAAAAATATAAAGAAATATATTCTAAAATTTTACCACCTATTCTCTGCTATCTTACCTCAACATCCTAAAATTTTTGTTATCTGAAACTGTCTAGAAAAAAAATTATAGAAAAAATCCCCAGATGGCTCATTTAAAATCGATTTCAGGATGAGTCAAAAACCCTATCTTCCATAGGCTATATCTTTGAAACTATAATGAACCAAAACCTGAATTTTTTTATTAGAAGTACTTGTATATGTCTCTTGAGTAACCTCGAAATTTTGTTGTTTGAAGCATCCCCCAAAAAAAGTTAGAGAAAAAATGCCAAGATGACTCCTTTGGAGAAGAAAAACCCTAGGATCAATGTTCTGATACAAAATGTTATGAACCAACGCCTTGAGAAAGAAAAAAAGTCAGTGAATAACAATCCACTTCAAGGGGGAAAGTTCCGTTTACAATACATTTAATGTACAAGATGAGATCATATGATCCTAAGACTAGGTCTCATTGGTGTATATATATATATATAAGAGAAAAATGATACAATTGTAAAGAAAAAGTACAATGAAGGGTTCTAGACTACATACAAATATAACACTAGAAATGTAATAATTAATTATCTAGGACTTAATAAGGGGTTTTATACTTGATATGGGGATTTTTCTAGGGCTTAAAAATGAAAGAAAACAAAGAGGAAAATAATGATCTTTCCAAAAGCATTGTCAAGCCTTGGGAAGAACTTAGATTCAATAGGAATCAACTTGGCTTAGGATATGAAAAAGACATTGAATTTCATATTCCTAACTACTCGAAACCAATTCAGTTTGTGAGTGTCTGTTTTCTTCTCGCCTCTAAGAATATTTTTGATACAAAGAATCTTGAAATATTCCAACATTGTCTATCAAGTTGGTCACATGGATAATCAATGTTTTGATCGCCATCCTTATCTTCTTTGTGGGAAGACAAATAATCTTTAAGACAAATGTCAAAAGAAGAAGAAGGTTAAAAAATAAACATTTCACTATGACTGGATTAACACTTGGCGAGGGCATCTAGTAGCTAATATTTTGCATATGTCTTATAGTGTAGTTCAAACACAGGTAAAGACACATTTGCATGGAGAAATCACAAAATCATAAAGCTTTCAAACAATTGTTCCAGATGAATTTTTTTCGCATGATTGGGGCCCAATTCAAAATTTCTTCTTGAATTGAAAATTGAGTTGATGACTCCAAAATGACACTCTCTTACAACTTGGAGGGGCGGAAATAGTTAATGGTCATGTTGGCATGTTCACAGGAACAATGCATTTGTCATTGATGGCAAGAACACACAGGAAGGAGAAGCTCGGGAGGAGAAGCGACAGTGATCGTTGGATCACCCAATCTAAATTCCCGATGACCGTGATATGAATTCAGACAGAAGGAGAGCACAGATGGAGGACAAATCTCAAGCGTTAGATCTGAGCATGTGGATCGAATGTCGTCGGATCTAGGAGAACCTGAACGATCTTTAAATTTCAACATGAAGCGGGCTTACAAAGTCCCGAAAACAGGAGGACCGTCCATCATCGGGCAGGACACGTGGCTACAGTTCAACATTTCGCTGACTGGAAAGTCAAAGGAAGGAAGCTCTCTAACCTTCCAACTCGCGATATGAAAAATCACGATAATATCTGGGCCGTCAGATCTGGATTAATTACGAAGGACCAACAACCATTAGATATGGTGAAGATGCAAGGCAGATAAGACTAGGAGTCATCCAAATCTCCAAAATTGTGAAGGAATCCTGGCCGTCCATCGAGGACAGTCGTGGGTTGTTGGATCCGGAGGACACATGTCGAAAGATCTTCATTTCGTTGACTAGAAAGTCAAAGGCACGAGGTGTTCTATTCTTCCAACTCGCGAAACGCAAAATGGAAAAATGATCTGAGCTGTCGGATCGAGGAGAAATCTGGTCCGTCGATTGAAGAAGGACACGTGGCGAAAGATCATCTCTTAGTTGACTGGAAAGTCAAAGGAACGAGGTGTTCTAACCTCTCGAGATCGCGATATGCGAAATCGCAAAATAATCTTAGCTGTTGGATCAAGGATGAATCTGGGCCGTCAGATCCAGGAGGTAGTTCATGAAATACCACGTCAGAAAGGATAGATGGCAGTCTACGTCAGTAAGGACACATGGCACAATCATACAAGGACAAATGTCAAGTTTACTCGGCATTTCAGGCCACTGGAAATCACAATTCTTAGTGACACATGGCATCCACTCGGCTTATGACACGTCATTGAGTGACGCAAGAATGACGTCACTCCGGGAGTTTAGTTTTAGGAGTTTTAGCATCAATACTCCCCCAAAGTCTCGAAAGCTGAAGTTCCAGGACAAAGGATAGTCGACCGATCACCACGGATCGTGGACCATGGATCTGAAGAGCGAAGCGCTCAAATGACTAGCCAATGGTCATATCTCGTGGTCATATCGTAGAGAATTGGAGAGCAGAGCTAGAGCTGCCAAGCTCCATTTCAGAGTTTGCAACACGGAGAGTCGAGACAACTCTTCATAGAATCCCCAAAATGTGAAATGCATTTTCGGACTTGGCCCCTGGTCACCGCCTGTGGTCGCGTGAGTGGAAGGAGCTAGCATAGCTAGAATCCATTTCGGGTACCAGAAGTTGGAGGAGTCAAGGGAATCACAGGAGAATCCACGAAACACGAAATTGCAAAATGCAGTTTCGAGTTAAGTTGTGGTCACTGCGGGTGGTCATGTTAGAGGAAGGAGCTAGAGAAGCCAAGCTCCATTTCGGGGTTCGCAATATGACGAGTCAAGGAGACTCATGGGAGAAAACCCGAAATGTGAAATCACGAAATGCCTTTTTGAATAGGGCTGTGGTTATAGCCATTGGTCACATCATCGAAGGTTTAAGGGAGGAGCTAGCATGTAGCTAAGCTCCATTTTGAAGATCGTGACTTGGAGAGTCGAGATGCCTCATCCCCAGATCCCCGAAACGCGAGTCATGAAAGCACCTTATGAATAAGCATTTGGTCATTGCTAGAGTTCACCTGAAAGGAAGGGGCTTAGCGAGAAGAGCTAGCACCCACTGTGAAGTTTTCTTCAGGAAGAGAGAAGGCACCAAAATGCATGAACACACGAAGTTTCTCTCAGTAACTGCCAGAACGAAGTGATTGCATCTACCAAAGAATTTGAGAAGCTGTAGGGTGGCTGCCAAAGGGGCCAAAGAGCCTCGGTGTAACTGTTAGAGACCATTGATGGTTTCTGCCAGAGAATTCAAAGAGTCTCCAGGGTGATCGATAGAGAAGATGAAGAGTCTCGAGGCAACTTCCAGTGGAGTGTAAACTCATCATAGAGTCGACTGATAGATGGAAAAGGGTCGAAGACTGTTACAATTAGTAAAGCCAAAAGATCTTAGGAGAAGGGCGAATGATGATGAACACAATGAAGTGTATGCAATGGGATAGCACATGCAGCATGCACAAGGTGCAAAGAGACTATAAAAATGTAGAACAAAGAAGAGATTGGGGCTGCGATTTTTAAGAGTGTGTTATGCAGGTAGAAGAAGGGAGTCTAGAGGAGAGACAATGTAGCAAAAGGAAAGAACATAGATGCATAACTGATACAATAAAAGAAGGCTGAGATGGACATGCAGAGACATAACAGAAGATCAGAAAGCTCAAGGAGATGCAACCAGAGAGACACTGATACAGGAGAGCAGAGCAACATAGCAGAACATTGATAAGCCTAGTAAGCCAATGACAACTATTGAATCACTGTAATAAATTCACAGAAAGCAAAGTTTTATATTTCAGGGTGGTTGGGAGGTGCTAGGGAGGACTGTTGTCCTCTGAGTGTCAAGTGGGTGCTTGAACACAGGGAGTTGTAGCTACCATCTGGTAGTAGCCATAGAAACCAGGGTGGTAGGGTGGTGCTAGGGAGAACATTGGTTCTCTGTTATACAAGTTGGTGCCTGTGTGACTGGAAGTTGGTGCTTCCATCTAGTTGGTGTTGGACCAGTGAGGGAGTTGGTACTTCCTTCTAGTGGGTGCTAGAGAAACCAGAGAGTTGGTGCTCTCAGCAAGGAACAACTTGCAAAATAGAGGTGGTAGTCTCATTATGAGTTGGTGCTCATAAGAATGATAATGTACAAAAAATAATTATCATATAAAGAAGAAGAGGTTTTCACCCTTTATGGGTTTCCTCAAGAATATATGTCTCTGTACTATACATGTGTGTGATTGATGTTGAATACTCTACTGCTTATTTATTGTGATCATCATTGAGAAGTTCTGTAATAAATTTAAAAAATGGATATAATTGTTTAAGCACAGTAACAACTGATTCACCCCCCCTCTCAGTTGTCCAACAGGTCAAACAAAACCACTAGATACGGTGATGAATTTGTTAAGGGTAACCCATCAGAAAACCCAAGATGTCTCACCTTTCAGCTAACAAAGGGGGAAATATTGATGACAATTTCCAGGCTTTAAGTTTCAACAACAACAAAGAAAATGAAAAATTGTCAACAATAGTCTATAGATTCCATAATTAGAAAAAAAAAAAAAACGCCAAATGGCTGACCACAATAACAACAAGAGTGTTGCAAAGATTTCATCACTTGTGATAAATTGTCAATTTTGGCACTTTGAGGTTTCTGCCACTAGTCACATTTTTATGTGATATGCATTGATGTGATAGAATTTTCTTCGATGTGATTGATTCCATATTTGAGTAGTTCCAACATGAAACCAAATTTACTATTTCTTGGTTATTTGGCATAATTGTTGTTCAATATCTTGTAGTTGGATCATACACAATATTCAATATTGGGATTTTGATTAACACTTTTTGTGTGTCATTTTATGAGAGATTTTTTTTGGAAATTTTGTTCACCTGGATGTCCATTTGACCTAGAAGAGGGAAACTATATCAATTTGAATTGTTGCTTGTTTGATTGGGTTGTCAAGCATTTTTATTGATGTTTTAGAATTGCATATGATTCAGTTCTCATTATTCACTCTCATTAGATATTGGAGTCCATGACAATGAACAATTATAGGTATTTTGGATCACATGTTTAGATAGCGGGTTTTAAAGATCCTATGAGTTTTTAACATCTAGATTCGGTGGCTTTTCAAAAAAATATTCATTGAGGCTCAACATAGGAGTTTCAGATTGAAGACTTGGAGATGATACTAGTTTATGCACTAGTTCTTGCTGCCTTGCTAGTATAATTGTTTGGACTTATGATTGAGGGGAGGATTCTTATCCCGTGAATTCCTATACAATCATGAAGTCCTACAACACCTTTATGTATTTTACATTATAGGATATATTTTTTATCCTAAGTGTGTATTAGATCTTATTTTTCCTCCTTGTAGCCTTATCTCTCGACGAGGTGTTGGTGTAAGAGTAAATCTAGTTTATGAGTTGTTCACATCCATGTACTATAAATTTGTATCATTGGAATGGATATTGTAATGAAAATGACAACAGATTAAAACATTTTCTACCAAGTTGTTGTGTCTTTCTTGTGTTCTATTTCTTAACATCTAACAATGTTATAATCTATAAACACATACAACCTAAAATATATAACTGAAAATCAGTAGATGCATTGTTAAAACCTATTATCTCTTTCTCCTTAACTGTGAACTGACATTTGATATAGGAAAAGCAACAAACTAATTCACTACTTGTCGTTGAACTGAATGAATACACCTATACCCTTTCCTTCTCCTTTATATAGTAGAAAGAGGACTAGGTACAATGAATTTGGACACATGCACAATAATGCCTCAACTAGAGATGGTCTAAGGCATGCGTTCTCCTAGAGATTTGTGCCCTTAACTAGACTACATCTACTTAATTGAATCGTAGACTTAATCTAAAATTAAAAAATTGTTTAATAAGAGTTAAATTAACACATGCATTCCCCCTCATTTATTTAACTTAGAAACAACATGCAAACTTCTAAGGATAACATTATCCCTTCCTATCTATGGCTAGAACAACATGCAAGTAATCCCTGTTATTGTTGGAAGCCTACAAAAGGAGTGGTGCACCCTCTAATCTACTGTCTTTTTGAGCGCTCATCCAAAGAATAACACACTAGAAGGAAATTGATGTTGTATGAATATGTCGAGTGTGTAATTTTATTATAACTAAAGCAATCAAATTTTCCATACATGTGCCTAACCTTGTAGAAGACTATCCAAGGTACACTAATTTGAAATTCCCTCTTATGGAGGAAAGTGTTTTCCACTAATCCAAGTTTCTCCCTGGACATTGCAAACTTCCCCTTGGTCAGGGGCTTAATCAATATAGTTGAAATCTACTAATCTGTCTAAATATACTCTATGGAAACTACTCCCCTGTGAACCTTGTCCCTAAGAAAATGGTACCTAATGTCAATGTGCTTGTAGAAGTCATGGAATATTGGATTCTTAGAGAGTTTGATACAAATTTGATTTTCATAGTAGACCATAGTAGTCTCCAACATCGCACTTGTCAATTATACAATCAACTTGTGAATCCAATTGGCTTCAAAACTAGTAGTGATGGCTTCCATGTACTCTGCCTTTGCTAAACTCAATGCCACTTAAGTCTTCTTCTTACCAAACCAATAAATCACTATTGAATCCAAACTGAAGTAACGCCTCAATGCACTCTTCCTATCCCCTGCATCTCCTTCCTAGTTAGAATCAATGAATCCATGCAACATAAACTCACCATCTTCTACACGTCTCAAATATGTAATATGCCCTTAAAATATCAGAGCACATGTTTTTAAGCTATCTAGCGAATATGCCTCAGCTCAACCATGACCTATTTCAAGGTGTTCACTGCAAATTATATATCAAGGCTCGTGTTAAATAGATACATCAAGGATCCAATCAAATTTCTATATAATGAAGGATTTAACAATTCTGAATCCAAGTCAACATGAAACTAAATTCAACATCATAAGAGTGATCATGGGTTTACAAACCATAATCTTGAACCCTTTTAGGATCTCAACTGTGTATTTTCCCTGCAAATGGAAAACTTCACTCGTACATTGTCACACCTCTAGGACTAATAAATAATGCATCAATCCAATGTACTTCATGTCAATTTCATGTGTCAACTTTTCCTTGCACCTAAAATGAGCTTCTCTAAACTCCTCGTAAGTATCAGATCACCTACATACATGACCAAAACAAGTAGATAAAATATATGAAATAAATAATAAAATTGGTATCTATAATAGTTTTGGTGAAGCCCAAACCTAACAAGTACTCATCAATATTGGAGTACCAAGCATAAAGTGTATACTTTAACCTGTAAATGGCTTTCCTGAATCTACACACATGGGACCCATGCCCCTCAAAATCTCTTGGCTAATTAATGTATACTTCTTCCTTAGTTAGGCCACCAGGGAAGGTTATCTTAACATCCATCTCATATAACTTCCAACCAAAAATATATGTTAAATACATAATGGTCCTGATAGTAGTATAACCGGGAACTGGAGCAAAGGTCTCCTCATAGTCCACTCCCTCTCTCTAAGAGAATCATCTAGCTATGTACCGAGCCTTTCATTTCTCTATGTTGTCATAAACTACATATTTCTCCTTGTACAACCAACTAAAATCAACCTTTGATTTCTCTTATGCTCTCAACACAATATCCCACACATCATTCTTCATGATGGAGGTGTAGTCCTCCACCATGGCACCCTAACATACCTATACACCCGCTACCTCTTCATAACTAGAAGGATTTGCAATAATTATGGAACACATTAGTGCAATATAACTAGGAAGTTTCTCAGGAGGACGACTTACCCAAAAATAAGTATTTGGAGCACCAACTTGTTCCTCTACCTCTTGTAATGTTTGCGTAAGCCACCTTGGTCTCCTAGTTGTATTGGGTGGTAAAGTTGTCTCTATAAAGGGCTTCAACCCGTAAAGGGATTTCCTCAATTTGCACACATGGGTATCTCACCCATGCCCCTCAAACTCTCTTGGCTAATTAATATATACTTCTTCCTCAATTAGGACGCTAAGGAAGATGTATTAACATCCATTTCATATAATTTCCAACAAAAAATATATGTCAAAGACATAACAGTCCTTATAGAAGTACACTTGGGAAATAGAGAAAAGGTCTCCTCACAGTCCACTCCCTCTCTTTGAGAGAATCCCCTAGCTATGAACTAAGCCTTGTAATTCTCTATGTTTCCATCAACTACATGCTTCACCTTGTACAACCACTTAGAATCAACCATCGATTTCCCCTCTGATCTCGAAATAACATCCTACACATCATTCTTCATGATGGATTTGTACTCCTCCACCATGGCACCCTATGATACCTACACATATGCTACCTCATCATAATTGGAAAGCTCTACATTAATGATGGAACACATCAGTGCAATATAATTGGGAAATTTCGTAGGAGGATGGTTTACCCAAAAAGAAGTCTTTGGATCACTAACTTGATCCTCTACCTCCTACAATGTTTGTGTAAGCCACCTCAGCCTGCTAGATGTACTGGGTGGTAAATCTATCTTTGTACACATAATGTAACCTATCTAACATGAACCTGAACTCACTAAAACTTGTGGATCAACACTTGCAACAATAAGTGTTGTCTCCTCCTTGATAAATATTGGGAGCTCCTTTGACTTAGAATACCACACCCTCATCAACATTCACATCTCGACTCACTACTATCTTTCTATGAGATGGAACATAGATCTTGTAAGCCTTAGAGGACTCATTTTATCCAACTACAATACGCTTCAAGCTGGAGGGTTCAAGCTTCATCCTCTTTTCCTCTAGAACATGAACATAAATTGAACTCCCAAACACCCTAAAATGAGAAACATATGGTTTCTCCCCTATGAAATCTCTCGGAGTCTAGTCCTAAAATACCCTATGAGGACATCTATTTAGTATGTAGACTACAGTACACCATGATTCTACCTAAAAGAACATGGGAAGATCTAAGCCATGAACCATAGACTCAAGTAGTTTCTACTTTGGGCATGTTCTTTCTCTCAACAACCCCATTCTACTACATGTAAGGTAAAGTTAACTCCCACTTGATCCCTACTTTTCTACAAAAGGAATCAAAGTCATTAGAGGTATACTCCCCTCCATCGTCTGATCATAGTGCCTTGATATTCCTACTTGTATGGTTCTCAACAAGAGATTTTTAAAACTCTTGGAACCTATTAAAGATCTCATTCATGGTCTTCATAAGATATATTTAAGTATTTATGAAAGAATTGTCGATGTTATAACCCTAATTTGCATCAGACATGCTTACCTGGCATCAAGCCATCTCAGATTCCTTCTTTTCCAAAAAACAACTGAACAACTCTTCTTAAAAACCCCTTTTATAAAAACCCACGTGCCCTACTCCATTACTGCATGCGTGTATATGCTAGCTGACCCAAGACAACCCGCGTGTACCTACAAAAGCACGGAAAAAGGAAAGTTGCTGACGAAACACACAACTTTGGGTAAGTTAACTAAATTACCTTTTGACCATGCATGGCCGGTCACTTGACCAAATACCTAGCTTCTTCTAGCCTATGAAAGAAGGGTTAGGGGTCCCATTTGAAAGAGGAGAATCATAGTAAAGAAACTATACCCGATTGAGCATTCCCTTTGTCCCAACCTTTAGCCATCCTTGTGCAAAGATAAGTATAGAGAAAAGCGGTTGGAAGATAGTGGAAGAAGAGCCCAAGATCAGGATCGAGGAACAATAGCCAACTTTATCATTGTAAGGTATCATTGTGAAGTTAATAAAAGAATTGCTTTTCCCGTCCCGCCATATGAGATTGTCATTATTGGAATATTGATTGTATGATTGATTAAATCTCTAACCCATTAGTTCATAGATCAAATGCATGTGGATTTCTTTGTTTGTCTTTAGTGAATGCAGGTTAGCATTGGGAGGAGAGTTGCAGTCAAAGAACGACCAAGCATGAAAATGGATCGACATCAAACAAGAAAAATAAGGCACGTCAACTTAATCTCTTGAGCCTTGTATTTACATATGAGTAATGGGGGTTTAGGCATGGGACGATGGTAAAAAGTAAGAATCTTTAGGTCATTTCTGCATGCATGATAAAACCCTTAGTGCTAGTCCGTAGGAGGGATTTTCCACCCACAAAAGAATTGGCGACCATACTAGGGATCTCTAGGGTTTATGGGAATATTTTTTCTTGGGTATTTTTAAGAACTGGTTCCATTCCTTGTTTTTAAAGTTTCTGCAAAAGTCTAAGATAACATAGATTCTGGTCTTCCATACCAGTTATCTCTGTTTCTTTGCTTGACTACATTTTTTTTCAAGACCCATAGAGGTACACGCGGCCTGTATAAGGTCTGCACGCGTGTACCCGTGCCCTACCTTCCCACAACCCGTGTGTACACGCTAGCTGAGGAAGTGTCAGTCGCGTGTATGATTTCAGAAAATTTCTTTTAGAGAGGCAGTCATCCTCTCCCCTGTCAGAAATAATTATTCTCAGGGGTTTTCTGGAACTCATTCTAGTCTTTATTGTTTGCAGTCTATAGCTTAGGTTTCACCTCAGATTGGTTTGTTCTATGAAGTTTTCCTTGAATTGTTTTCTTTTTGCTGTCAAAGTAAGTGTCTGAGTCTTCAAG
>ML811249.1:0-24836 GCA_009831015.1 Picea engelmannii | reverse complement strand
GGGTTTTCTGGAACTCATTCTAGTCTTTATTGTTTGCAGTCTATAGCTTAGGTTTCACCTCAGATTGGTTTGTTCTATGAAGTTTTCCTTGAATTGTTTTCTTTTTGCTGTCAAAGTAAGTGTCTGAGTCTTCAAGAGATTCTAGTTCTCAGTACCAATAGTATTTGCCTGGGCTTGATTTCTTGTCCTTTCATTTTTTATATTTTTATAAGTACATGTGGCCTGTATAAGGTCTGCACACGTGTACACGTGCCCTGACTATACACAACCTGCATGCACATGCTTGTTGTTGAACTGTCAACAACGTGCCTGTGGAGAAATATTTTGTTTAAGGTGAGACAGTCATCCTTTCTTTTGTCAAGAATTATACCTCTCAGGTTTTTGGGTCTCTGTCATAAGCAATCAGTAACTTAGGTTTGATCGCAACAATAGCTTCCTTTTTCATTAAGAAGTTTTTCCTCAAAATTTTCTTTTTCTAGGGTTTTTAGACAAGTGTGAGAGTCCAGTTTTAATTTTCTTGTGTGTTATTTTTAAAGTGACTCTTTGCGATCTGCTCTTAGGCCAGAATTTTTCTTGGTCTTTACTTGTTGATATTTTCCCTTTTTGCTTTGTCAGCATTCAAATAATAATAATAAAAAAAAACTTTTTTTTCTTTGTTTGGTTAAATAGTGTTGGTTTTCATTAGTAACCAGGAAAAGTATTTGCTTTCATATGTTATTGACGGTTTACTTAGATCATAAGTAGCTTGTAGTCGAGTGAAATCCTACTTTGAGTTTGTTGTTCAAAGATCTTAGAAAATTTTTAGTTTGAAAGTTGTTTAAGATTTGAGTCAAGAAGAAGTTATTTTGTTTCCAACTTTCTGTTTATTTTTCTTTCGTCTTTCAAACATCACTAGTTTCACTTTCATAACCTTTGACTTAAGACAAGCCATAAAAATTAATGCTAAATCTAAAATTCATTAGACTTTTTATGTTTGTAGGGTCAACCGACTAATTTAGGGTTAGGGCCTTGAATTAGGTTGGAGAGGAAACTTTTCAAGGCCATTAAATCAAACATTGGAGTCTGAGTTAGGGAGTGTCAAAGTCCAGTATCGTGAAAGTTATCTGGGACCCCTCTCTAACATAGGGGATAAACATGAGGTCGCGTGCTGAAAGGTAGTGGAGATAACCCCTCCAAAGCTGGACCAATCGTAGTGGAGAACACATATAGAGGGCTTGTCTTGGGATTCCGTTGATTGCATTTTCCACGGATCTTCGTGGGTCTCGAATCCGTTTGAGGTCCTCAGTTGTCTTACAGAACACTTGCATTCGATACCCTTGACAGGTTTCGAGCTCAATACCCTGCTCATTGTGGTCCACCTGACTGTCGACTGTACCCGCCCGGTGACTATTTGTGTGCTGGCAACCTAGTTGCCTATCTTTTTTAGAGACATACACAGGTGACTGCGGGGGTATACCGTAGTACCTATGACAGACATCAGGCCACGCTTTGCAGAGTATACCCAGAGGGTGCTTCCGTGTTTGAGTTTCAATTGCATTGGTAAGTTGCTCTAGTGTTGGTTGTCGTAACTGTTCTTCCAACTAGTTTAGTGTTTGCTTGTTTTATCTTAGAGGGACATTTTTAGTGTGTGTGTTTTTTTGAACGAATAGAAAGCCTTAGTGTGTCTTTTATCTTCTCACACAGTGGAGGATCACAAACTCCGCCAGTCACAAAGGCTTCTGGGCCTATCACCGGTTACACTGGAGCCACCTCCGCCACCACTAAGGCGAAAGCTAGACCAACAAGGGTCTTTTGAAGCAACCGAGTCACAGGAAACTGTACCCGACCAACATCCAGAGGAAATGACCATTTTAGACCTTGGAGCAAAAGCTCTTGGTCCATCCGAAACTCCAACCACTGATCTCTCGACACCCATCATCGTATAGATTCACCCTTACGAGTGCTAGACAGTGTTGCACGCATCAATGGAAACAAATGCTGCCACTTCTTCTGGGAATTCTTCAATTCCCACTACGGTTGTCACCACAAGGGATATTCCACCTCCTAACCCACCATCACCGGTCCGAGCCACCATGGTATCGACTGCCTCTACCTCGAGTAGTGGTCCACTCCCATCTATGGCAGTGACCACTACCCCTTTCACACCGAGTGCAACAGGCCCTCCGTTCTCGTACGGGATGCCTAGCTCAGGTACAAGTCCTGTACTTTCCTACTCCACTTTACATATTTTAGGTTTGGGGGTAGGGATCTCTAACACTCCTCTGCAAGGACACATGGGGGTCACTTCAAATCCTTTTAATGCTTTCCCTTACGGGGGAGGTCATATACCTCCTTCGTCCCCTTCGCTCGGTGGCACCCACCAATAATCTGCTAGGCCACCCACACACCATAGTTTATTTGGAGCAGGGAGTCAAGGACCACCTTCTCATAATATGCTAGTAGGTTCAACACTGTTTTCTTTGTTCGGTGCGTTTGGTAACAACGCTTTCTCATCAGCTTCTTTCCCGATTGAGGGCAACCCCGGTTATGGACAACCTATTCCTATGCAGGATACTATTCTTGCACAGGGGGTAACCCCAGGAAATTCTTCTGCATCAGGACCTTGGAATTCTTGGTAGGGATCATTTCCCTCGTCAGGAATGCCAATTTGGGGCAATTCTTTTCACAACCAATGGAACCTCGGATAGGGTGCTATGCTTATGCCCATGGGATCGGCATGGGGCAACCCTTCCCAAAGTCCTCCAAATGTAATGCATGCCCAACCATCTATGTCCTATTTTGGGAATTAGCCGATGATGTCCCCTCACACGCAGAATCCGTACGCTGGTCATGGCCATGGTTTTTACCAGAACCCAGGCTAGTAGCCGAACCTTTCCTGGAAACCTGGTGCCAGTCAAACTCCAGGTCCCTTTTTCCATGGTTATCACCAACAACCCAAACTACCTTGCATTTGCCAGACTTGACAAGGTTGTTGAATGACCCCATCTATCACGATCCGCGTTGGCCCCCTATGCCAACGAAGTTGCCTTTGGACATACCAAAGTTCGAGGCCAAGCCTTACGAAGATCTAGGAGATCATGTGACTACTTTTCACCTTTGGTTCTCGTGTAATTCGTTAAAAGACGACTCCGTACAATTGTGATTGTTTCAACGTACTCTCATTGGGAGTTCCATGAAATGGTACATTGAGCTCGACCGCTCAAGATACTCTTCCTTCGACGAATTGGCAATGGATTTCCTAAACCATTTCCAATTACCTGTGAGATACGACGCTGGCACAAAATTGCTGGACAATTTCGAACAGACAAAAGTAGACCATATCTCTCATTACATCCGAGAATGGAGATGCTGAAAGAGTTTAATTAAGGTGCCAGTCCCACCAACATTCCTACTTGAGTGGTTCCTTAAGTCTTTGGTCCCACAGTTATCCAAATATGTCACGACGTCGAGAGTGTTTATTGAAGAAGATGCCATCATGAGAGCTCAACAACTTGAGCTAATCTACTCTTAGTCTGGTTTATTATATGAGATCTTGCCAGATGCGCCACGCTCAATACTTGATAAAACCAGATAGAGAGCGAGACCACATGCCGATGGTATTGTTGGTTCAACACAAACAAAGCCCGTTGAACAACTGACGAAACAATTGCAACAATTGTCCATACAACACACAATGACCAGCCAAACAACTGTTCCGACTGCTCCCCCTACTCAAATGTTGGATGTACACAATGTGCAATTGAAAAATCCAAAGGCCACCCAACAGCCTGAAGGAAAGAAAAAACAATGAAAGAAGGGTAAAGGGGATAAGAAACCCACTAATAATGCTGGCGGGGGAAACACTGAGAAACAAAAGGCAAGGTATCCATGCAACCTGTGCGCGAAATACCACCCGACCCACCAATGTCCCTGGCTTGCAGAGGCCCAAAATTTTGTGACACAACAACAACCTGCCGTGTTAACCAATCCATTTCAACATGGGGAAAATCTAACCCAAGCCTCTACAAGCGCGGAAGGGGGAAGTCAAGGACCCTTTCTGTCTTCGAATAATCCTTCATCAACGAATGTGTATATGATGAAAGGTGATGCTTTTATATCGACTAGAGAACATGACTAAAGTAAACCAAGCACTTCTGAGAAGGGAAAAGAAGCTGAAGTCCCATCTCTTCCTCTCCAGATCGAGAGGACTTTGGGTGAAACAATGACACGCATCCCAAAAGGTGCGTTCAAGAAAGCTTCTCACAACCCAAACGCAAGGGTCGCCCATAACTATTCTGTGGTGGAGGATTTGTCTCAAACCCCTTGTGCGATGTCCACTTTGGAGGTCCTCCAAAGCTGCCCTTCCCAGAGGAAATCTTTGTTAGCCACTTTAGGATCTACCGAGACTTGTAATCCCGGTACAATCATGCTGGATACAACCGACTTAAAACCTCATCTTCCTTACCACGTAGCGTTTCAGATAGTAGTGGCTTACCCCACGAAAACTTTTACTCGGAACATTTTCCGCACAGTGATTGATGAGGGCACCTTGACATGCATCATGTCGTTGGCATGTTGGAAGGCCATTGGCCAACCCATTTTGTTTCCATCACCTACTCTTCTCACTTCTTTCGATAGTCGTTCGTTCCGACCACATGGAATCATTCCCTCTTTCCCGATGCAGCTAGGAGGGAAGACCATGTGCGTCGAGGTAGAAGTAGTTGACGCATCCCTCGACTACAATCTCTTTTTAGGTAGGAGTTGGACTTATGCTATGCAAACAGTGGTTGCTATAGTTTTCTGGGTCTTGTTGTTTCCACATGAGGGTCGGATCATGACCATTGATCAATTGTCCTTCTCCAGACCTGACTCTTCATTAGGGGCATCCGCGGTCCCGATGATTGATAATCCCCAACCGGGCATCGTCAACATAGGAGTTGGTTTGTGCCCATCTTTGATGGGTACCTTTGATTACCTGCTCCCTCAAGGCGATGTCAAGTTCATATTAGACCACCATAAGGTTGATATTTTCCAAGTTTCGTCATTTCACACGACTTATCTCAACGATCCGTGGATACTTCCTTCCCCATCGGCCACGATGGAAGGGATAGGGCACCCTGGCATGTCCATACCCTTGTCCGTAGCCAAAGTAGCGTACTCTTTAGTCCATCAAGCTTCGACCAACACAGATCCAACTACTGCACAAGAGTTAGATCCGATTCTAGAGCCTATTTGGGCTCAAGGCTCTCTCGTTGATACTGATTCGTTAGACTTAGTCTTTCCCTCCGACAAAGCAATAATTGAAGCAATGACTAGTCCGGACAAACCCTGGAACGATCTCCATCACAGATCATAATTCCTCCCAGAGTTGAGAAAAATTGAAGCAGGAGAATTCACCTTGACTATCACTGGAGATAGGTCTTGTCCTATTAATCCCTTAGCTACACATGAGGTTTATGCTGAGGGTAATATGGCAACTATCGCTGAAACTATACTGATTAATATCTCCAGAACCCCTGGCATTGTGGAGAATGTTTTCGTCGGAGCTGACTGTTCCGCCAAAGAGATTCAAATCTACAAAGATCTATTTAAATAATTCTGCGACGTTTTTTCCTGGTCTTACGAGGAAATGCCAGGAATCGATCCAAAAATAGTCGAACATGAAATCACAACTTATCCGGATGCCAAGCCTGTTCTGTAGAAGCTTCATCCAATTAATCACAGGAAAGAAACAACCATTAAGGTTGAAGTCAAGAAACTGCTAAAAGTCAGTTTTATCTATCCTATCCATTTGACCCAATGGGTGTCAAATCATGTTCTGGTCAATAAGAAACAGGGCACGATTCGTGTATGTACGGACTTCTGTGATTTGAACAAGGACTGTCCAAAATATAATTTTCCCACACCATTCATCGACCAGATAATTGATGAATGTGTAGGTTGTGAGGCCTTTTCTTTCATGGATGGTTTTTCAGGATATAATCAGATACAAATCAAACCCGAAGACCAACACAAAACTGCATTCATTTGTCCATGGGGTACATTTGCCTATCGTAAGATGCCTTTTGGTCTCAAAAATGCTGGAGCTACCTTCCAGTGGGCCATGTATTTTTCTTTCCATGATCTCAAGCATATAGTCGAGGCCTATTTAGATGATTTAGAATTTCGATCTCGCAAGAGAATGGATCATCCCACACACCTTCGAATTATCTTTGAGCGATGTCGCTACTTCCAGATTCGCTTAAATCCAAACAAATGCAGCTTTTGCGTAACATCAGGACGTTTGTTAGGTTTCATAGTGTCAACAACATCGATCATGGTCGATCCTCTGAAGGTTGAGGTAATAGTTCAGTCTTACACACAATCCTTCAACTTTAGAGTCTTCAGGGCAAGGTGAACTTTTTGAGGTGTTTCATCGCAAACTATGCCGAGATTACAAAGGGATTTATGCGCTTGCTGAAGAAGGATGTTCCTTTTCATTGGGACGATGGAGCTCAACGTTCTTTTGATGTGTTGAAACACGCCCTTACAACTACCCCTCTGCTTCGGTCACCCAATTATAACAAAGACTTCCTATTATACTTGGCTGTGGTAGAGTCAACCATAGGCATGGTCTTAGTTCAGGAGGATGATTTACTCTCATAATATGTGATTTATTACCTGAGCCGAGGCCTGGTTGGACCGAAACTGAATTATTCTCATATCGAAAAACTTGCGTTGGCAGCAGTCCATGTTGTCCAACGTTTCCGTCATTATGTTTTGTTTCGCAAGACCACCGTCATTGCCATTGTGAATCCGTTTCAATACATGTTGACATGATGGGTCATCGACGAAAAGATTAGTGGATGGATAGTTGTCCTTCAAGAATTTGACTTAGATTTCGTTTCAGTGAAATCCAAAAAGTCACTGGTCTTCGCAGAACTCATCTCAGAACTTTCGATCGAGTCAGGTGATGTTATGCCCGAAGAGTCGCCTATCAGAGGAGATATGTTTTTGATCACATCTTCGGATCCTTGGTACGAAGATATACTTGTCTATCTCTAGAATTTGAAGTCCTCCACCTCTGCTTCTTGTGATGAGTGTCACTGTATACGCCATCAGGCTAAGAATTATCTCATACTTGATGATACATTGTATCGAAGAGGTGTAGACTGCATTTTGCATCGATGCCTCACTCACGAAGAAGCAGTTATCTTGCTTAACGATTGCCATACTGGAGCATGTGGCGGTCATTTGTCTGGGTTGGCAACAACCCAAAATATTTTACGAGCAGGTTACCTCTGGCCGACACTAATCAAAGATTGTATCGAATCGGTCAAGAAGTGCCACCCGTGTCAGATCTTCTCTCGGAAGATGAGGGCACATCCCGCTCCCATGTTTCCTGTCATCACAGTTGGCCTGTTCACCGATTGGGGGATTGATTACACTACATGCAACCCTCCTTCAGCAAGGGGGCACCGTTATATCATTGTAGTCATAGAATACTTCACGAAGTGGGTCGAAGCTATGCCAACATTTAAAGATGATGGGGAGACTGCAACTCTCTTTTTGTTTAACCAGATAATAGCAAGGTTCAGCGTCCCAAGTGAGATTGTCACTGACCATGGCAGTCACTTTCAGAACCAAATGATGACCGAATTAACATCAAATCTTGGGTTGCGGCAAAAACATTCCTCACCCTACTACCCCCAAGCAAATGGTCAGGTGGAAGCTGTAAATAAATCTCTTAAGACCATCCTACAACGAACGATCAACTCAACCAAGTCAAATTGGCATTTGATGTTATACTCGACATTATGGGCTTACCGAACGTCTGTTAAGACTGCAACCAATTTCTCACCTTTTCAACTTGTTTATGGGCCGGAAGCAATCAGATCTTGTCCCTAAAATTGGCAGTATAGTTATTGCAAGACACTTCTCCACTTGAAGAACGATTATTATACCTTGAGTGGCTTAATGAGCAACGTCCTGATGCGGCCCTGGCCAACGAGGCTCACAAAAAAAAAGTCAAGTGTCAGTATGATCGGTCCGTTCGTCCTCGGATTTTCTCTGAAGGCGACCTTGTCTTGATCTATGACTAAGATAAGGACCCCCTGGGGGCAGGAAAATTCAAACCCATGTGGTTCGGACCTTTCATCATAAAATAGGTTCTAAAAAAGGGTGCTTATCATTTGGTTGACTTTGAGGGAAATGATTTGGCGGAACCTAGAAATGGTCTCTACCTCAAGAAGTATTACTCATAGGTAGGTCACCTTGGGTAAATTTTTGTAACATATGTATAGTCTTTGTACTATTACTTTCTGGTTTCTTTTAGTATTATGGACGTGTCGTTTTTGATGTTATCTTTTGTCACTGTGGTAGATGTCAAATGAATCAGAGGTGTTCATTGGGTACATAGATGGTGCTAGCCGACACACTTGGAGGCTTGCCTTTGCAACTTGGGTAATTTTTACACCTCGAGGCCAGTTATTATCTTCCGGAGGTATATGCTTAGGCGACACCACAAACAATGTCGTCGAGTACAGTGCAGTTATTGAGTTGCTTCGTGATGCCCTGTCATTTGGTATCTCTCATCTCCGGGTCTATTTAGATGCTCAGTTGGTTGTGTCTTAGTTAAATAGAGTCTATCGTGTTCATGATCCAACTTTACACCGACGATTCCTTAGGGTACGTCTCTTAGAACTAAGCTTTGATTATATTACATATTTTCATGTTCCTAGGAGATTAAACCAAGTTAGAGATACTCTAGCTAATCAAATTTTAGACTGGCATCTCACACACATATAAAAATACATACACATAAACATGTAAATACATTTTTAAAGGCAAATATGATCCATAAGACACAAAAAGACATAAAAATCCATATATAATATCATAATCATCAGAGTACATAGGTGGACGCAAGGGCCGCAAAAAATATGACTAGTAATGAGTCATGGGGCTTATGCCCTAAAAAAATATATACAGGTGGAACTATCAAAGTCTAGACTAACCAGGGCTTGTGGGCCCTGTTGTAATAATAAAAAACATTTTCCAAACGTCGAAGCATTCGGACCCACGTCCGTGGTGCCCCCACTACATGAGGCTGCATGGATGGTGGTAGATCCTCAATCTCTGTCATAGGGATGGTGCGAGTGAGCGAAGTAAATTTTTGCTCAACTCGTCTCAAAACTCTCTTAGCCTCACCGGCTGGAAGCTCTCCTGTGGTTGCTGGTCCCCCTATGGTGGCAGGTGCGACCCCTGGCCGAGGATGATGCCTGTTCCTTATATAATCCATAGGTCATGAGGGTCCCACATCTGCACACAATAGACACGTATTTGTCAAATACTCTGGTATAAAAAAATGATATATAAAAAAAAACAACATAAAAATTATATATGTTTCAAAAAACAAATGATGCAAACTTACCCATCTCGCCTCGCTCCTCGCCTGAAGGTACAAGGATCTCAGGATCTCTCAAGAAATCAATCCCAGCATATGGATAATCCTCTATGGTTGGGATCTGCCGTGACAACCAAGCAAAGAAGTCATCATCAAAGGACTCATTGGTCCTTCCACCACCCTATCGTGGCAACAACACTGCCCATCTGCAAACCGTAGGAAGAGAGGCCTGATGTCCTCGTACCACCACTCGAGGACTGAAACTAGGAACTCTTTCAAAGAAGAAAGAACATAGAATCATCTTGAACCCGAATTTCCTCTGCGTCTACAACCGGAAATCTATCAGTTGCCTCTTCATACAATCCAATAGTGTAGTGCTCCAGTCAAATATCTGTGCATTTAAGCACTGGACTGCATAGTTCATCTATGAACGGGATGCCTGATGTAGAGCCGCAAAACCAGTCATCCGCCCAATAAGCAACACAATTGCTCATAGTGATAAATCAATGATCCTTCTTATTGGCACCTACGAGCTCGATTGGTCTGTACCAGCCTCACAATAAAGTCCTATCAATTCTGATATATTATGAGGCCCCAAAGGAAATGTCCATAAATTGACTGGTTCCCCTCTCCTGGAGAGGCCAGTCAAAAAGTATACATCCTCTGTAGTGGGCACCAGTGACTGCCCCTCTAACATAAAAGCTTCAACGTCAGGGTGCCAATATTCAACCAAGGCATTTAGTAGCCTAGGTTGTTCTCTCATGAAGGGACACAGAAAAAACTTGAGCAAGCCACATTGCATTAACACCGCCACAACGTTAGGGTCTTCCCCAACTAGTGTGCTAATATCTTCGTGCTCTCGTTCTCTCCATTGCACATACATCCCGCACATGGAAAAAATTTCAGAGGGTTAGGCCTTGCTTTTTAAACCTTTTTGCACTCATGGGAGGGTCCACGTGGGCTGTTGTGATGACAGTCGTTTGTACACGCGCTTTGACATCAGATAGAGTGAGTGTACACGTGGGCTGTCATAGGACAACCTGCGTGGACCTAGGGCCGACCTTTTAAAGGTCGACGCCCCCCCAAGAAATCAAATTAAATGCATAAATAAATAATTAAAAAGCAAAAGGAGGTAGTTTATACTTACTTGGTCCAGACGGATGGTTGTTTCGTCCACTGAAACTCCCACAATCACCACTTTTATCAAAGGGGGTTTTTTGCTCCAGAGTCAATTTCCAAATCAACAATGGTGATAATGAGCTGCCAGCTTCTATTTATAGACCTTTTGGCCCCTTTTTTGGCCCCCCTTATCATTTTCTTTGAATTGAAAACCATTTAGAGTTATTCAGGAGTTGCTTTGGAAGGTTATGATCGGGTATCAGAACATGTTTTGGAGTTTTGGGTCACTTTTAGCGATCTGTGGGGAAAAATCTCAGATAGCCAACTTGAACATATTAGTTAGGTTTCCACCCCTACTTTTTGTCTTTATCCCTTTGCCATAGGATCGATCCCACCAGGTTGCAACACAGAACCATCATTGCTTCTTTAGAAGTGTCACGATTTGGTGGTAGAGATTACCAGAACATGGATGCCCTAGGTAGATCCCAGTTGCATTATGGTGTCCATGCTATCACTAATGACTGTAGGCTCGGGAGTTATTTTAGTTTTTCCTGATTATGAGTTTTGAGCCTCATTTGCATGACTCTTTATCACTCTTGACCTCACCCACGAGACTCCCAAAACATAATGGGTCTTATTTTAAGCCCTTTTCAAACCCTCTAAACATGAAAAGATTGTCGAGCGATCTTGTGGCCTTTCACACTCGTTAAACTGACATTTGAAGTCACGTCTATCTGGCGATAGATTACCCATTTTTCGGTCCGAATGGTCAACTGTATGAACAAAGGTATACTTTAGAGGCCTCGAATATCTGGAAGAGTATTCTCAGGAATAATTTTAACCCTTTTTCGGACCTGAGGGACTAAATTTACGAAAAATGAATCCCCACGGAGTCCATAGTTAAGCTCTTTTCAGACTCCCTAAAATTGAAAAGATCATCGAGTGACCTTATTCTTTCACACTCGTTAAAGTGGTCTAGAAGAACATTCCTGACGGAGTCCATAGTTAAGCTTTTTTCAGACTCCTTAAAAATGAAAAAATTGTCGAGTAATCTTGTCTTTATCACACTCGTTAAAATGGTTTTGAATAGGCATCTTGTCGGTGCTAGTTTACCACTTTTTCGAATCGACTAGACTACCTTCAAAAAATGTACCCTATCAGAGTCTCCTTTTACGTTGTTTCAGACCTTCTAAATATGAAAAACTGCCAAGCTTACCTTCTCTGGGCTCGTAAAATTTACATCGAAGGACGTTACCATTATGTGTCTTATTAATCGCATTTGCATACCTGCATCTCTGGTCTAATTCCAGCTCCATGTTGCTCTCAACTAAACCATCTGAAGCATGCCTTATACGCAAGCCCTGTAGCACTTTGCCTCTGCGTCTTGACACCTTTGGCCCCAGGAGGGATTTTTCCCTAGTGTCCTTACTTTGAACATCAGTCTTGTCCTTGCATCTCGAACTTGTATGTTTGCAACACTCATCCCTCCTTTGTAACGTAACATTCTTTTATTCTTTTTTCAAAATTATTGAAAAAGACAAAAAAAAAAAAAATCAAATATACCCCAAAAAGAGGAAGGGAAAAGTATTTTCTTTGTATTGGCAGCACAATGAGTCACCCTTGGATAAAGTACATATGCCCGTTTGTTCTTCAAACCCTAGGATTTAATATGACCTTAGAAAGTTGTTCCTGCTACATTGAGCCGTGTCCTCCTCCGTTTGGTTATTCTTCCAAACATATGGAGAGTTTGCGTTGCCTCTTGGCTCATAAACTTATGTTAATACCATGCTGCCTGAGTCTCATATTTTTTCGTGCTATTATCCAAGGGAAGTTTTCTAAGCCTGAGTTGACCCCTCTATAGTTTGTCTCTTGCTCTCATGCCTGACCATCCTCAAAGTCCAATCAAGTCTTTCTTTGAAATCAATGAAGCCTTCAGTCTGATCATCAAGATTCTCTAGTCCATGACCGACGAGCCGTCGAAGACCTCTGGGTAGTGAAGTCAGACACTCATATTACACTCCTAACCAAGTTTTGAAGATTTTGAAGTTGTTGCTCGAGCTCTGAAGACCTCATCTCCAGCCATTAGGCCTTATCAGCTTCTAGAAGATGGATACTCTACATGTATATCTTTTTTATTTCGAAATGTAGCTTTGCTGTGTATTGCTCATGGCTACACTTTATATAGTTATGTGACATGGATCTACAATGTATTTGATTGGTAGCCATGATTTTATTTTATCCCGAGCATGGGTATGCCCACCTCGGTGAGACAATTATTATTTTGCAGACGACACCTCCCGATTTTTGGTCCCTGAGCTCACTTGTTTGGAACATCGGTGAAGATTGTTAATGTATTTCGGCCATCAGATGCTCTTCTGACCTCACACATTAGGGGGCATCTTTTATAACCCTAATTTTCACCAGACATGCTTACCTGGAATCGGGCCATCTCAGATTCCTTCTTTGCCAAAACACTGCTGAACAACTCTTCTTAAAAACCCACGCGCCCTACTCCATTACTGCACATGTGTACACGCTAGTTGACCCAAGACAACCCGCGTGTACCTACAACAACACGGAAAAAGGAAAGTTGCTGACAGAACACACAACTTTGGGTAAGTTAACTAAACCTTTCGACCATGCATGGCCGGTCACTCGACCAAATACCTAGCTTCTTCTAGCCTATAAAAGAAGGGTTAGGGGTCCCATTTGAAAGCAGAGAATCATAGTAAAGAAACTATACCCGTTTGAGCATTCCCTTTGTCCCAACCTTTATCCATCCTTGTGCAAAGAGAAGTATAGAGAAAAGCAATTGGAAGACAGTGGAAGAAGAGCCCAGGATTAGGATCGAGGAGCAGTAGCCGACTTTATCATTGTAAGGTATCATTGTGAAGTTAATAAAATAATTGCTTTTCCCGTCCCACCATATGAGATTGTCATTATTGGAATATTGATTGTATGATTGATTAAATATCTAACCTGTTAGTTCATAGATCAAATGCATGTGGATTTCTTTGTTTTTCTTTAGTGAATGGAGGTCAGCATTGGGAAGAGAGTTGCAGTCAAAGAACGACCAAGCGCGAAAAGGGATCGACATCAAACACGAAAAATAAGGTACGTCAACTTAATCTCTTGAGCCTTCTATTTACATATGAGTAATGGGGGTTTAGGCATGGGATGATGGTAAAAAGTAAGAATCTTTAGGTCATTTCTGCATGCATGATAAAACCCTTAGTGCTAGTCCGTAGGAGGGATTTCACACCCACAACAGTCGGGTCATTTTAATCACCTACCTAATTTCTCAAGAAGGTAGTTAGAAACACTGTGCATTTAATTATCAATCCGGGGCTTGTATGGAACTTGAGAATTGTCATGCACTGTATATGCATGCACAACTATTCTTTCTATGTGTTGTAGTCATAGTATCAATGATTACTTTTATAGTCCGAGTATAGACAATTCTCAAGCTCTAAAAATGATCTACATAAATCCACACTTACAAGAGTTGAAAGAACACTTTTGTAGAAAATAAAATATCACACTTGCAAGAAATTAAAAGTCACATGTTTCGAAAATGAAACAAACATGCTAGAAATGAAACACACCAGTTGCAGGTATCGGGAGTATGAATCAACTGTCTCCTGAAGCAACCCAAGGAATATAACTCCAGGAACACACACTTGCTTGAAAATAAACACACAAGATGCACATGTACCAAGAGTATGAATCAACTATCTCTTGAAGAAACCCTAGCTATGTGCATTAAGACTAATTTGCAGAATTGAAATCCTAAACTACTTTTGCAGAAATTGAAATTCACACCACTTACTGAAAGTAAATCACACATGTTGAAAGGAAATTGATTAACTACTTGATGGAAAATAAATTTACTAAGTCCTCGAAATAAGAGCCTAATCCTTACGAAGATGATCCATGTCATTACCCAGACCAACAAATATAGTCATTGCGTTAAGCACAATTCTTCAACAACATAAAAGAATGCAACTCATTCTAAAATGCATTTATTAGAAACAAATGAATAAATGAAATCCAACATGAATACTTAATTGCATAAATATATAAACACAACCTCGCAGGAGTAATCTAATTGCTTGAACAAATTGAATCAAGAAACTAGTTACAAAATTAAATAAAATAAATCCTACGTGAATTCATAATAAAATTACACAACAAGAAATCAAAGAAGTCATCTAAGCTACAAGACACTTTGTTCTATTGGAGTAGGCCTATTCTATATCAACATTTACAACATAAATTAATTAAATTAATTAAGTTAATCAAAATAAATCAATCTATTACAAATATGCAAAGAAAATAAATTGAATTAATTAATTAAATCACACTACTAAATTATAAAACTACAATTAAAATAAAAACTCAATGAATTATTCCATTTTCATTTGGACATTTCTCTAAGAGTCCTCCCTTAACAATGGAGAGAGTTTTCTCTTTTATACATAAATTTAACGGAAAGTAGAAATACCAAATATCTAAATAAACCCACTTATGGATTTAATGAATCCATATTGGTTACAACAATTTCCTAAATAATGAATAGTTTCAAGCTAACAATTAATAATTAATGAATAAATCCAAGATCTTTTGCTAACAATTAGCAAATAATAGATGACTTCCAAGATCTTTTGCTAACAATTAGCAAATAATAGATAATTTTTAAGATATTTTGCTAACAATTAGCAAATAATAAATAACTCTAAGATCTTTTGCCCAAGAATTCCAAGATTTTTGGTTAACCACTCAAACTAATCTTATTAGTGATTCCAAGATTCTTCCCATATCCAAAATGGTTGTTGATGATTCAAACCCATGATAGATCTCGCTGGTTGAAGATGGATTTTCGTGGATTTGTAAATCCATACATGGAGTTTCAACAATGATGTCATTACACGAGTAACAACAAACAATAGTAACAATAAATCGTAAAAACTTAATTTCTCAAAAAATACAATCTCGATTGTTGAGATATTTTGAGGATAAACATATTTTGACTCAACAAAACCTCATAAAAGAAATCTCAAGTACCCACATCATGTATCTTCAGTTGTAGGAGTAACAATTATAGTGACAACTGGTTCTGCAACAATCACAAACTAACCCATTTTTCAAAGATAAGTGAAAAATATGTTATTTCTCTAATATTTATCTATAATTCACATAAAATACTAAAGAAATTAAATGGAAAACACCTTGGTTCTAAATCCTACATATAAGCATTAAAATGGATTAATAAACATTAATACAAGTTTATGGATAACTAAGAAGGGATTAAAAATAGGGAAAGAGGATGTAAAAAGGATGACAATTTCATGGCCCAACATCTCCACCAAACTGAATATGTTGCATGTCCTCATGCAACCCAATACCTTTATATCAACCAAGTTATAGGGACCCATTTGGATGTTGCTTCCAATTTTCAATACATAATAACCAAAACCACTTATTGATACCTCTTCGATTGCCCAAGTGAGGACGCTGGTAGAATACAACACTTCTTTCCCAATAACACCTTGAAACCACTTCAAACAATGACTTGAAAAGTAGCCTCCAACTAATTTCTATCAATTATGGTGGAGTTGCAACAAATGTTATAGTAGCTATTATAGTTAGGTAACAAGAGTATTGTAGCTACTATAGTGGAGTAACAACAGTGATGTAGCTGCTATAGTGGAGTAACAACAAATTTGAAAATTTGGTTTTTTGTGCAAATAGTAATCCAAATTGAGGATATTTTTGGTGAGTGTGTTCATCATCATTTAATTTTTCTGTCTACCAAAAATCACAACAACCTAGTTCACGAATCTTAAGATATAAATAAATAAGCTACTGCAAGAGTTGCAACAACTGTTGTAGGAGTAACAACAAAATTTTTAAACGATTTTCTCACAAAATACAAACTTGGTTTCTGTGAAATTTTGCAAGCATTATTGTCCTATTTTATTGATTCTCCTCATAAAAAATCAAGACCATCTAATGCACAAATCTCAAGATATAAACAAATCAATTTCTGCATCGTAACAACAACAATGTTATCATAGGAGTAACAACAACAATGTTATAGCAGGAGTAGCAACATAATCATAACTCATGACATGGTGATATTTCGTGACCTGCTACTGGTTCTTGTGTAACAACAATAAGACTTCCTATTGCTGGTTCTTCTATAACAATGATAGGGATTTCTTGTGTCATTAATCTTGAAAACTATTGTTGTCCACTGAAAAATCAAAATTGTTTTTGTACGTACCCAAACTCAAGGATGAAGACATATTTTTCTATAGGAAGGGATCCTATAACAACTTCTTTTGTTGTAGGTTCTTGTGTGGCAGCCTATTCCTCTCTCGGTGATGATTTTTTGTCTCTCCCAAACTGAAAACTTTTCTATCAAATGGAGGGCCAAGAAAACAATGTTGTTCAAAGTAAGAAATGCACAACAATCCACCCCCCCAAACTGAGGATGTTGCATGTTCTCATGCAACATGAAACTTGCATATGGGATATGATCTACTTGGATATGTTCCTCAAAACCATCTTTTAATGCAGTGTGCATGAAAAGGCTGATAGATCAAGCAAGAGAGATATGGTATTAGCAAATGCTGGTTGTCCCTTTCAACTTCTTATTTTTCTGTTTTTGGTTCTAGTGGAGCAACGACAATGTCTTGTATTTTCTTACTATTGGTTCTTGTGTGGCAGCAAAAAGATCATTTACTGTTGGTTCTTGTGTGGCAACAACAAATTCTTCTTTTTCCTTACTGTTGGTTCTTGTGTGGCAACAACAAGGCCTTCTATTGTTGGTTCTTTTGGAACAACAATAAGACAACTTGTAATCCTTCTCATGCATGGATATTGGAGTGGAGTTGAATAAAAATACTGAGGGAATGTTATGGGATGTAAAGGTGATGGTGTCCCCCCCAAATTGAAGATATTTCCCATCCTCGAGAAATGACAAAAGATAAGGAATTAGGAAAAAGACCTAAGTGATTTTCCAAATACAAATCCATAACATCCAATGAATTGTGACTAAATAAAAGAGAAATAAGCATACACACACCTACCTATGAAGTCCATAATGTTTGTAGTAGAATCTTGATCTGATATGGTACACAATGATGTAGAAACTTTGCAAGGAAGAGCAATGTCGAGCTTGAAACATATAACACAGTGTAGATTTGGAGCATACTTCTGATATAGTAATGAATCTTGGAACTCTTTATTTAGCTTGGAAATCATTATTCATAGAGCAACACGTGTATGATATCCTGAGATCGTCCACAAAAAAGAACGATGTGAAGCTTGGAACTTTGAAACACAGTATGAGTTGTATACTGAGATTTGGAACAACCTTTTAATGGAGAAAAAAACTTGGGAATCTTTATTTAGAGTGCAACTGGAACTTGAAAATGAAAATTTATTTTTTATTTGCAAACCTTGTTTTCCAGCAAATTGATTTTCAAACAATATCTTCCTAATTGCACCCGAAGGGTTTTCGCAGTCAGAAATTTTTATTACCAAGGAATGCTTGCCAGCAAGTTGGTTTTCAAGCATTCCAAGGTTTAATGAGGCTCGAGACATATTTTCATCATCAAATTTATTAGGGAAGGGAATGTGATAACATGGTAACTCAACATTGTAAGTGAGCCAAGTCACTTTATTGCATGGGTTAGAGATGGGTGACGAAGAAAGTATGAAGTGGCAATGTTGAAGTTGTGTCTTGTTAGTAGTGGAAAATTTTAATCTTCAAGGGAAACCACATAAACAAGGAATGTATTCATCATGCAATTATTCTAAAGTGGGAAGGCGAAAATGCATAGGCATGTCATGGTACTGATGAATGAGTAGAATAAATACTAGGTTTTGTGAAAGGATTCGTTTGAAGCAAGGATGTGGGAAATGTGGTGATGGATCTTGATTTACATGGCATTGATCTTCTCTTTATATTCAAATCAATTCTCAATTTATCTTGTTCTTCAATCCATCTGCAATTTTGTTGAAAAATTTGGGGCAACATTGCAACAATAAGGCAAGAGTAGCAACATCATATAGTAATACTTTAACAACAACATGTAACAACATGTAGCAGCACTGTAACAACATCATTATAGACAAAAATAATCTCATAAATGGATATGAGGGATGTCTGGAGGGTATGCCATTTTTTGTATGAAATTTTGTTTTCAAGAATCACTTGTGCATGAATTGACTCCCTTATTCATGGAGGAAGAGAGGTGATCGGTCTCTCTTCATCCAAGAAATATGAAAAAAAAATTGACAAATAATGCTCATAAAACAAATCCAATGTAGAATAGGCAAAGCAAAATTTACTTTTTAACCCGCTGAGGAGTACTGGCCAGCTAGACTACCCATTGGTATTTTGTTGATAAAATATTTGTTCAAGGCCCAATAGGAGTGATTTCAAATCCATATGAGAGTAAACTCATAGGTATATCTCCAGTAAAAACATTTTAAAAATTCCATAATATGCTATGCCAAATATGCTTAAGGACAACCTACAATATAGAGTTCTTTTGAATTCCCGCTTAGACCGACAATTACTATTTTGAATATAACTTTTTTGTTTGATAACAGATCAAAATGATGCCAAATGGATGGGTCAAATATGCCACTGAACAACTTAGAAAATAGACTTTCATGGGTGCCATTGATACTATCACTGTCATTGTCACATCAACATGTCACTTCCATTCTCACCACTCTGTCACATCAACTTGCTCCAGATCATGCATCAACCATGTACCAAAACCCATACCATACCATGTCAAAAACCTGTACCATACCATGAATCAACCATGTACCAAAACATGTACCATATCATGCATCAACCATGTACCAAATTCTGTACCATATCATGTACTCTCAACCTTAAACCATGCCACTCATGACATGTCTCAATCATGCCATACACCACGTACCATAAGATATCATAAATTAGGTGCCTCAAGCATGTGAAAACATCACCATGACATATACCAAACAAGATACCAAGATATCCAATATATGCTTCTAATCAGTGTACCATAACATTACCAAGGTGTACCTCAAAGCATATGCCCAAATCTCCAAACCAAGCCTCAAGCATGTATCAAGACACAACCTCCAAAGCACATGTAAAACAAACCTTTAATCATGTAGCAGGCTTGATACACAAGATTACAGACCTGTAGCTCTTCCTCAGCCTCAACAATCTGGTACTAGCATCCTCCTCAAAACCTTTTTACAGATCCACGACCTGTACGCTATTAACCCACGACTATCCACGCTTTGCTCTTCTGTGATCCGTGCCTTGCCCACTATTGATCCATATATAACCTATCCATGCTTTGCTACATTGTGACCCACGTACATCCGCTTATTTCTAAGTTGTGAGCCGCAGATAACCTCAAAAAGCTAGTTCAGTCACATCCGTACACTTTGCCCCTTCAAACTTTCCCTAGCTCATATATGCTACGAAAAGATAAACCATGTCACTTATTCACTTATAAGATATTCAATAGACTTGTGTATATGAATTTACTTATGAGAGACTCCTTGAGGTGCATTTATACTTTTTCAAAGTAACTTTTCTCCTTAACTTTAGGGCTTCTTGTTACAACCACTTTACCCTTTAATTAATGACTTGTAATTGTTTAGGGGTTTCTTAACCATTCTTTAGGGCTTCCAAATTCAAGAGGGAATAACTCCTCAATCGTTAGGAACCACGTGACGTACCACCTATCGTTGGAAATGACACGATAAGGATTATCCATCTATGAGTGTGTTACATGCATTTACGCTATCCTTCATGTCCTTATTCCTCAAACAACTTCGGGTTCCATGATCACACCATTTGGGTCTTCTCAACCACTTAACCATCTTTCCAGGGCTTCTTCTAGGGTTGACTAGGGTTGACATCAATGCTTCTAGAGTTCATCTAGAGTTGACACCAATAACAACTAACTTTCCAACAGTTACAACAATTTCCTAAATAATGAATAGTTTCTAGCTAACAATTAACAATTAATGAATAACTCCAAGATCTTTTGATAACAATTAGCAAATAATAGATAACTTCCAAGATCTTTGCTAACAATTAGAAAATAATAAATAACTCCAATATCTTTTGCCTAATAATTCCAAGATCCTTGGTTAACCACTCAAACTAATCTTATTAATGACTCCAAGATTTTTCCCATATCCAAAATGGTTGTTGATGATGCAAATCCATGGCATATCTTGATGGTTGAAGATGCATTTTTGTGGATTTGAAAATCTGTACATGGAGTTTCAACGATGTTATTATTGCACGAGTAACAACAAACAAGAGTTAAAACAAATCATAAAAAAATAATTTCTCAAAAAGTATGATTTGGGTTGTTGAAATATTTTGAGGATAAACATGTTTTGACTAAATAAAGCCTTATACAATAAATTTCAAGTACCCACATTGTGGATCTTCAGTTGTAGGAGTAACAACAATGACAACTCATTCTGTAACAACCACAAACTAACCCATTTTTCAAAGATAAGTGCAAAATATGTTATTTCTCTAATATTTAACCATAATTCATATGAAATACTAAAGAAATGGAATGGAAAACACTTTGGTTCTAAATCCCGCATATAAGCATTAAAATGGATTAATAAGCATTAATACAAGGCTATGGGTAAGAAAGAAGGGATTAAAAAGAGGGAAAGATGATGTAAAAAGGATAACAATTCCATGGCCCAACAAGAATAATCAATGAACGTAACATATTAAATATTACTTGTCAATGGAGTTCATGACATGGGTCCAAATATATCTGAATGAATGTGATTAAGAATCCTTTTCTATCTATGCTCATTATTTGGGAAAGCAACCTTGACATGCTTTCCAAGTGCACAACCCTTTCTTCTCCACCTTGAAGTTGGAGAATCCAACCGCCACGTGCTTTAGAAGAGGCGAGGAACCATTGTTTAGGGGACTAAATCCTCTATGCCAAAGCTCACACAAATTACCATTGCTAGTCAAAAAGGCTCTTTGCTTCATTGGATATACTAATAGTCTATAAGGCCACCCTCCCTAACTCCTCTAGCTAAAACTTGACCAAGATCAATGTTTCAACTTTTGATGATCACTTCCTATCATCAAACTCAACTATACACTTCATATCTATTGAACAATAAGTCAAAAGCATATTTTTAGTCATATTAGGAACATTCATTACCTCATGTAGATCAAAAAATTCTCTGAATGACATGTAGAATGAGATAGACCCTAGCCCATTCATTAGGTACTTGCCATCATCACAAGCTCCACTTGCATGATGGTATCTAATTCCTCTAACTTGAAGAAGGCTTCTATGTTGAGATTCATGTATCGCAAGGCTCCACTATCAACATACCACCCAACACCTAGAATTGTGTTGGTGGAAAGGCATGAAGCCATGAAAAAGGTTGTATCGAGCCTAGTAGTTAACTTAACCACTCTTAAAGCTTCAACACTTCTTACAAATTGTTTCTTCTTCTAGCGCTTCCCCTCAACTTCTTCTTCTCAGGACACTGAGAAGAATAATGGCCATGCTTGTTGAATTTTAAGCTCTTGATATGGCTCAAATCCTTCTTTTTCTAGTTAGAAGAACCTGAGTCTTCTTTCTTCTTCTAAACCTTCATGGATCCTTTCTTTCCTCCATTTCTCACCTTCCCTATGAGGGATAGGTTTGGAACATCCTTGTAAACAATTGAGACTTGTTGTAGTCTCATATCCTCTCCAATAAAATCATCCCACAACTGCTCAAGGTCAGGTAACTTCTCTCAACCATAGATAACTTGGACAAAGTTGTGCCATAATGGTCTAAATCCATTCAAAGAAAACCAAACTAACATCCTTAATATTGTCACCAAATTTAGCAATATGATCTCTAAGCTCTCTTATATTCATGAGAGAGCTTGATACTGTATCTATTTTTCTCATATAGGTAGAGGTGAGCTTGTTCTTTAAGAGCATTATCATAGATACATTCACACTCTAGTACATGTTTCCCAAGGCATTATACACCTCCTTGGTAGTATTTTTCTTAACAACATGAGGGATCAAGTGGTCCTTCACTGAATACAATAGAATTTGATTTGCACTCACTGCCTTCTTGTTGTGATCTACTAGATATCTGGGGTCTGTAGATGGTATTACCACCTTCTTCACAAGGTACCATAAGTTTTCCATTTCCAATAGTTTTTTCAATTTCAACATTCACAAGACAAATTTGAAGGTTCGCTCCAACAAGTGACTCTCTCGCATACTAGGAATTTCCATTGTTGCACTTGTTTTGAACAAGCTACAATTTATGATCAATGGATCAATTATGGATTCTCACCCCACAACCCTTCTCAGATCCACATGCCAACCATTAACACAATTATGCTTCGAACATTGAATCTTGGACATCCTACCCACTGAAAACTTCCAGCAAATCTCTACTCTAAACAACTTGTCTCTCCATACATGAAATTTAGAAGATTTCAAAAGTTGTTCTCTTATACCATGTTATATTTTCTAGACCATGGTAAATAGACTTTGCACTAAAATAATTCCTAATAGACTTTGCACTAATAGACTTTGAGATACAATATGACCCAAATATTCCACTTCTTGAACCCCAAAGGAACACTTGGAAGGCTTTGCATAAAGTTGTTTCTCTTCCAAAAGTTGTAATACTCTGTCAACATGTTGTACATGCTCTTCCAAAGATTTGTTATAGATTAGTATGTCATCAAAAAATACTAACACACATTTTATAAGGGTTTTGTTGGAAATGTAATCCATTAAGGTTACTCACTTGAGGGAATATGAAGAGTCAAGTAATAGGAATGATCATTGAGAGTCCAAGAGACCTCTTAGAAGATGAATCCAAAGGTCACATTATTGTATTTATAGATGTATTATATCACTGAATAACACAATCCACAATTATCTTAATTTGTGTGTTCTAACAATGGTATCAGAGCGACCTCAGTTCTTAGGCATGAATTGGGCTATGGTAGTATTCCATAGCTGATTCATCCAAACACACCTCATTCCCTTGAGAGTTTCACTTGCATAAACGTCTCTCTACCATCCTTTGTTGCCAATTTGTCCCGGGTACACATTCTCCGACCTCTATCTATAGATATGCACCCCTTTGTTTACTAGTCTACTCATATGTTTGCCTTCCTTAGCCTTATTCACGCTTGTTAACATGTTTGGATTTGGAGCGTTACTCTCCTCAAATAAGTCCCACCTCTCTTCACTTGTGCATTGTTCTCTTTGCATGTATTGCATGTCCAATGATAGAATCAATTTTCTCCCTCATTATACTTCGCTATGCTAGTTGACCTAATACTTCCTTCAAAGCGCACGAGCATGGATATGGAGATGAATAAAATAGTTTCCCTCATGATTTCCATCATGTAGGTTTTCCCTCCTAATTTGGTAGCTAGGACGACACATAATTCGATTGTGAGGTGCTTGTCAATGCCTTTTTGTGGTTGTTTTCCTTTGCGAGCCCACAAACACTTCTATGCAAAACCCACATTCAACCAGTCATCCATATCTAATAGATATTGCTTTATTGTGAATTACGAGGTTAGACCATCTCTTATTTTGTGATTTCCCTTTTGCATGTGAATGACTCGAGATGGTTGATGCACACTCAATAGAGTTATGTTGGCACATGTCGTACATGGCCACTAGTTTTCTAGCTAAAAGGAGGTTTTCCTGCAACTATTCTTTTCTTGCTGCAAGTGATCGTCACATTGTATCTCATCCTCATTGTAATCATAATAAAAAAATAGGTTCCCATTGCACATTAGTTGGAGATACTTTATCACACGATCCAATTTAATTTTTGCGATAGATTAAATAGAACTCCTTTCAAGGAAGGAAATCGACCATAACACCTCCAATTACTCTATGCCAATTGAGTTTTCCATTTCTTTCACAAGCGCCCTCCATATTTCATTACGTCTGCTTTCTTTTGTCTTTTATGAAGCAAAATGTAGGGAATGCACATAAGCTTGGAACTTGGTTACATGATCTAATTTCATGAACATAAACCCTACATCTATTATGGTAACCGTTGGATGAACCAAACCAACCATAGTGGAATTTGAACCGACTGTCATCTCTCTCAAGGTAGTCTGGCATTTCAAAGAACATGGACCAAGGATGATTTTAGGGGCGAAATTTCGCCCATGGGCGAAATTAAGGGGCCCCCAAATTTTTGTTGGGCGATTTTTTGTATTATAATGGTTTTTTAAAACTTTTTTCATTCGCCCATAATTTATTTTAAAAGAAAAAACG
>ML811248.1:216226-245450 GCA_009831015.1 Picea engelmannii | reverse complement strand
CCATACCTTGTAAATTCCAAGAGAAGGAAGACGTCCTAGGTCTAGGTTATCTACACCTAGGGCCATTTTTCTTTAGGGTTTGAAGAAAGAGCCTTGCTGCAACAACACTCTCCCTCTTTAAGCTTTCTCGTCTTGACTTTGTGCTTCATCTGAGCTAGCCGTTTGCCGGGAAGGAGGAGAGAGCACGAGGCCTTGCTTTTGCAACACCAGAGTGAGCCTCTCTCCCCCAGGGTTCTGTCTTTGAGGCCCTGCTTTAGCAGCACCTTGAAAATTTTCCCTCTAGTCCTTTGAAATCTCGTCTCCTTCAACCTGTGTGTCCTTCACTTATTGACTCCATTCTACCCTAAGGCACTGATCCCAAGACGTCCAACGTTTAAGTAGAATTGGATCTAAACACTCTCAAACCTTTTGAATTGAAACCCTAACTGCATTAACCCTAACCTACTAACCCTAAGTTGCTGACGTCACCTTTGACTATTTCATCTTATTTGCAGCAACGTTTTGTCTTTTGAGTAATTGGATGATAGTTGAAGGCATTAATTGATTTAAGAAGTTGTTTGTTGTATTGAATGTTGTATCATTCTAGTATTTATTGATGAAGTGACATTACTGCCATTACTATTTTGTAAACATTGACTTCGTTAACATTTACTTTTAATTGCTCATATTGAATATTAGATAGTCTATAATATACTTGAAGTACTAACCAAGATTGCACGCATCAGTTTCCTTGTTGTATTGTCTCAAGCAGGTGATTTTATTTTCTTTGGTTGTAATTTATTATTGGCTGTTTAGCCGGGACTATCTGATTGGCGATGATCTGTGAAAGGGGGAACTTGTTCTTGTCCTATTATCTTTTTCCCTTTCAAAACCCTAGGTCACCAGGGACGTCTCCCCTAGGCCTAGCCTCCCTAAATAGAAAGAGCCTTCCCATCGTGGTGAAATTAGGTGGGATAGGTTCCAGTTACACCAGTTTGGCCTGCTACCTTATAGCCTTTTATCCTAGCTACAAACTGTGCGATAACAATACCCACAACACTTTCCCACACAACACAAGGAGGTCTTCCTTGTTTGCTCAATAGTCCCTCAAAATTATCCTCCCTTCAATGCTATTCAATGTGTGCAAGGAAAGGTCCATGCTGATGTCCCTCAATTCCAATGAAAATTATCTTGGTTCTTGTATTTTCCTAGAGCTCTCATGGCCGTTCCATCACATGCTATGGTAGACTTCTTTTTACAACAAGAACTCCTATTTTTCCTCTTCCAAAAATTATTTCTCCTTATCCATTCAAATTTCCCTTCTTGTTGCATGAGTGAAAGATGTAAAGAGAGTCCTAATTCAATTCTTCCTAGTGCCAAGAATGTAGGTGAGACCACTTGCTAGTTTTTAGGAAACGATGACTTAGATTGAGGAATTTGTTTCCTCCACTCCTCTTAACCTATTTTAGCTTGGAAAATTAGATTTTGAAATTGGCAAAGGTTCAAGGTAACTCAAGGTACATGTTTTTAGGCATAAAACCCTCTTAGACCCTCTCACCTTTCCCCTCTTGTGGTATCATAGCCCCTTTAGCCACTCTTTCTCAAATGGATTTGGTCATTTTTATTAACTGCATAAATGAAATACTTACAATAATCAAGAGGGTCAAAACCAAATGTTACATTATTTTTACACTATTTTTTTCCCATTCCACCATTAATTTAGAATCTTTGAAAACTTATAACTCTGTTAACCATCTTTCTACTGTAGTCTTTAGGGGAAGCCACAATGTGTGAAGTTTTTCTATGTTATTTGTGCCCTGTCCAGTTTCAAACTTTAAAAGAAAATGATGAGATTGTTCTAAACACAACAATACACCAACCCCACAACGCCTGGAGCTCCATCAAAGAATCCCCATACATTTTCATAATTGATAATAGGCTCCTTAGTGCGGGGAAAATTCGAGGTTTCTGAAGCTGGACCGCGGGCGGAACCGCCCAAGTGCGGGGAAAATTCGGAAGAAAACCAACATGTTTTCCCTTTTTAACAATCCAATTTCCTTCACATGCACATTTGATTTTGTGGGCAACCTATGTGGCACTCAACTATATTCCTTGATTTTTTTTTTTATTCCTTGATAACTAGATACCCCAAACTACAAAACAAGGTAAATCCCTATTTTTTTTTTAGTCGTGTCAGCAATCCAACATAGTCTTTTGTTTCCTCTTATTCTTTCCACTTGAAATATGTAAGATTTCCATCGAAATTGTTCTAGAGAAAGAATAATGAACAAAAAAATGATCTAATGTCTCCTCATTATTCTCACACACAATGCATCTCACAGGGCCCAACATATTTCTGTTTTGGTAATTATCGCAAGATGAAATGTTGTAATCTAAAGAAATCCATAGAAACTTTTTTATCCTTTAGAGGACTTCCAACTATCTACCACCACCAAGTTTGTTCTTTTACACCCCCAAACTTTAGGTCCATAGGGCTTCAACATTGAATTATTTTGTACAAAGGGACCAATATTACCAAAATTGCCAAGGCTAATACTATAATCACTACTGCAGGGGTAGGGTTGATAATTACATTTGAGTCGGGAAGCTAATTCATGTAAGCTTTATGCTTATTTCATCTTGGAGTGAAGGAGATGTTTAAAAAAAATGAATCTCATTTTTTATGGATGGTAAACCCATAAAAAGCTCGACCCATCCTCACACAGTTAAGTGAAGGGTTCTTGGTACCTTGCCAAAGAAGATTTGAATTAAGACTATTGTTAGAGTATGTAGGTTTTCATAGTTACACACCATGTCGCTTGAACTTTCTAGAAATGATGTTGGAATAATGATTCATTTGTTATATTCTAGATATAAGTATTGTTAGTTTGTTATGTCTCGAAGGTTTAATTTGATATAAATAAGTTATAGTTGAGAGATTTTTGGAGAGGTTGTTGAGAGATTATAGGTAATGATTGATTTGAGCATTAGCTCTTGGATGTGTATAAATATTGGTCTTCTTAATGAAATTATTTTGAGCTAGTGTGTGTGACTGACAAATATTTGTTGCTCCATTAAATGCTGGCTGTATTTATGTGTGACTGACAAATCTTATACCAAATACCAAATGAATCTAAATATAATTTGGGTATTGGTATTTATTAATGAATCTGGTGGAATTTTTTTATTAAATTTTGGGCCGAAGCAGTGCACACAACAATTTACACTCTCAATAGAGTCCTACAAGAGAAATATTGAATTTGACTCCAGAAGAAAGATGGTTGGGACACAAACCAAGTGTTGCACATATGAAATTTTTTGGTTACACTGCATATGCACATGTTCCTAAGGAAAAGAGGAGAAAATTGGATGATAAAAGTGTGAAGTGCATTTTTATTGGATATAACATTGAAACAATAAGTTACATGTTGTTTGATCCTCAAGCAAAGAAGTTTATAATAAGAAGAGATGTTGTGTTTGATGAGCAATGAATTTATTATCCAGAACATGTACATATAGAATTAAGCAAGGTTGAATTAGTCATGGGAAATGGATCTAATTACAAGACAAATGAAGATAATAAGAAGCTCAAGTGGTTAATCATAGGTCACTCTGAAAATGATATGATGGAGATAAATTTTGAGAAAATAATTACTAGATCACAAAGTTTCATTGTGAAATTTTCACTTATGTCTAAAGTAATGAACATGGATGACCCAAATAATTATGCAGAAGCATCGAAGAAGAAAGAATGGAATGAAGCTATGGAAGCATAGTTTAATGCCTCGGTGAAGAATGATACTAGGGACTTGGTCAAATTACCTAAACAAAAGGATGTAATTGTTACTAAATAGGTGTATAAGACTGATCTAGGTGGATATTGGTGGCCACCCACCTATTCCAAATTCCAACTGGCTCATCTTGACAATTTTCAGTTCAACATGTTTCTCTGTAATGGGGACACTTCTTTGTAATTATGGGTTCTACACTTCCGAGGCTGTCTTGAATCCCTACACAACATCCAGGTGGATATTGGTGGCCACCCATCTAGTCCAACTGGCCTATTTTGTAGTTTTCATCTCAATACATCTTTTTGTACTTTCAGGGTTGTTTTGAGGCCCTAAACAAATTTTTTTGGGCTTGCTACAGTTAAATTATTAACATAGTCACAATTTGACAACATAATGTGTATTTCTTGAAAATACCTTTCCAACAAGCTATCGCACACATAAAACATAGATCGTATGCAAAAGTTACGACCCCGAGAAGTTGATGTACTAACTTACCCCAACAGGGCCCACATGACTTTTGGTGCTTCATCTCCTAGGGTTAGGTTTTTGGATGTCTAGGGTTTTGGAATTCATGTTTATTATAAAAATTCCTTCAGAGCCTCATTGTACTCATCTTCTTGCGAATGAGTGTAGCCATCACATATCTTCTCAGAGATAAGCTGCTACCATTCTAGTGAGTCTTTCACTCTATATTTTTACTGTCTCTCTACACTTATTTCATTAATAAAATTCATGTATTACTGTAGTTCTCTATTTTTGGAAATATTTCTATGTGTTTCATTATAATATCTCTGCTTTCATTTCATTCCACTCATAAATCCAGATCAGTGGTATCAGAGCAGGCTGCTCTTGATTGTTTTTCAGTGCATGTCCCCGAAGCAGTAAGAGTATAGAAATTTGGGTCTCGAGCTTGTCTCTCTTGAGGAAAATTGCTCTCGCATGCCCAATAAACCCTCCATGGCGAAAGAAAAGAAAAAGAATGGTGCAAAATATTCTATTCACCTATTGCTTGAGAAGGCTCTCGCGCGACATAAGGACTAAACGATGGAGATTTTTTCCCACATCCTTCAACGCATTTCGATAGAAACAAACACATATTCATCAAGCGACCACTTTGGAGGAACTTCACCCTTCAAGGTACAAGTTAACTTTGATATTCCCATATTTGAAGGTCAAATAGATGCTGCTGCCCTAGAAAAATGGTTAAATCTGCAGAAGATAATTTCTCTGTTCACAATTTTTTCTATAGGTAAAAGATCACCTTTGCACTCCTCAAGGCTCTTCCCCATGTCACATTTGTGGGAAACTTACTAGGAGAAAAGTTCCACAAAGGAATCTGGAATATATGGGGCCGAGCCCACTTGGGATTTTTTTGTGGATGCAGTCAAGGAACAATATTACCCTATTGATAACTATGAAGACCAGTACATGAGATGGACCACACTGCGACAAGAGAAGGGACAAATAGTGTCAGAGTTCACAAATACTTTTGATACCTTGCATACCAATCTGGGTATCAAAGACTCTGAGTGACATCTGGTTCTGAAATACCGTGGGGATCTACATAGGTACATCCAAACCGAAATGGATTTCTTAAACATCTCATCACTGGGAGATGCCTATCGATATGATGTCAAAATCGAGCAGAAATTTGGGCACCATAACAAACGGGAGTTCAGGTATACAAATATGCACCAACCAAGGAACGATAAATATGACCCTAACCAACAACTTCCCGACAACTAGTCCAAAACACAAGAACAAAAGGGTAAGGTAAAGATGAAGAATGACACTGAGAAGTGGTACAACTTCCACAAAATGCCCTAGCACAAAAATGATGAATGTCACTCAAAACAATCATTGGTGGCCGAGATCAAAGATAAGGAGTCAAACCTTGATTCAGAATCTGATCTAGAAAAATAATGAAAAAAACAGATCATCGACGCAAACCCCATTGCTACTGTCACGAACACAATAATTCAACCAAAAGAACCAGTAGATCTTGAAGAGAGAGAGCAATTCTTCCATTCACATATGTGGGTAAAGGGGATCCCGTTGCATTTCATTGTTGATATTGGAAGCTAGAATAACATCATCTTAGTTGAGGTCGTCAAAAAGTTGGGGTTGTCAACAACACCCCACCCACAACCATACAACATCGAGTGGCTTCATTAGGGACGAGATCTCTGTGTCAGCCAGAATTGCCGCCTGTCTTATGGCATCTAGCCCTTCAAGGATGAGGTCGTATGTGATGTTTCCCCTCTTGATGTCTGTGATGTTGTTTTGGGCCAACCATATATGTGGAAACACCATGCTTTTTATGAGTCTTTAGCCCGTAGTGTCATTATTACTTTGGGGGGAATATCTAAAGGATACAAGAGGTAGTTCCGACTACTGTTCCACCAAAACAGTGCTGCACGGTAATCTATCATACTGCAAAATTTAGCCTCTTCACAATCTGTTCAAAGGATGCACAGAAGGCCACTGCAACCCAACACCTTCTATCCAACAAAAGAATATTGCAAAAGAGAAAGAAGATATTGTTTCTTCACCTATGATGGTGCCTACACAATTCCCTGACAAGCCCAGAGAAACTAGGTTGGTGGAACAGATTCAACCCCGCCAACAACAGGTTCATGACAACCTTCCACAGACCAAGCAACACAACTTCTCCAACAAGGCACGCATATCACCAATATTTATATTCAACAAAATATTTCCCCTCTTTCCAGGGAACTCAATCCAATAGATACCATTGCTTCGTAAGGGGGGAGGACTAATCCAGGTGGATATTGGTGGCCACCCACCTATTCCAAATTCCAACTGGCTCATCTGGACAATTTTCAATTCAACACGTTTCTCTGTAATGGAGAAAATTCTTAGTAATTATGGGTTCTGCACTTCTGAGGCTATCTCGAATCCCTACACAACATCTAGGTGGATATTTGTGGCCACCCATCTAGTCCAACTAGCTTATTTTGGCAGTTTTCATCTCAATACATCTTTGTGTACTTCTGGGGCCATTTTGAGGCCTTAAACAACATTTTTTGGGATTTCCACAGTCAAACTATTGACATAGTCATAGTTTGATGACATAATGTGTAGTTCTCAAAAATACCTTTCCAACGGGCTATGACACGCCTAAAATAAAGATCGTATGCAAAAGTTACAACCCCCGGAAGTTGATGTACTAACTTACCCCAACGGGGCCCACTTGACTTTTGGCGCTTCATCTCCTAGGGTTAGGTTTTTGGATGTCTAGGGTTTTGACATTCATGTTTATTGTAAAAATTCCTTTAGAGCCTCATTATACTCATCTTCTTGCGAATGAGCATAGCCGTCACATCTCTCTTCTCAAAGATAAGCTGCCACCATTCTAGCGAGTCTTTCACTCTACGTTTTTATAGTCTCTCTACAGTTCTTTCATTAATAGAATTCATGTATTATTGTAGTTCTCTGTTTCTGGCAATATTTCTGTTAATTTCATTGTAATACATCTACTTTCATTTCATTCCGCTCATAAATCCATATCAAAGACTAAGTATAACTCAGGTGGTTCAATTGATAAACATAAAGCACATTTAGTTGTCAAAGGATATGCACAAAAAGAAGCAATCGATTATTATACAAAAACATTTTCTCTAGTGGCCAAGTTAGACACAATAAAAATGGTTCTTGCATTGGTTGCACATTACAAATAGACAATATGTTAGATGGATGTCAAATAAACTTTCTTAAATGGTTATGTAGATGAAGAAATTCATGTAGAGTAGCCTGAAGGTTCTGAGATTCCAGGGAAAGAAAATCAAGTTTACAGGTTAAAGAAGGATTTATATGGCCTCAAGCATGCACCAAAAGCTTGGTATTCAAGGATTGATAAGTATTTTCAGGATCATGGCTTAGTCAAGAGTTCATCTGAACCCGATCTTTATATTCTTTAGTCTGGTCAATATATTCTAATTGTTGCACTATGTGTTGATGATTTGATATACACATGGAACAATTTTGATTTTTTTTAGAAGTTTAAGTCACATATGATTGCTGAATTTGAGATGATAGATCTAGGCGAGTTGAATTATTTCTTGGGTATTGAAGTTTGGCAAAAGGAAGATAATGTTTTCATATCACAAGCCAAGTATACTTGGGATATTTTGAAGAATTTCAACAAGTTGAGTTGCATGCCGACAACAATTCTTTTGGAAGTCGTATTGAAGTTATACGAACATGATGACTCCAATCTAATTGATGTTACTCTATATCGTCAATTTGTTGGAAGTTTGATCTACTTAACTACAACTCGACCAGATATATCTTTTGCAGTCAGTATGGTATCAAGATTCTTGTAAGAACCTAAGGAATTGCATTGGAAAACAATTAAGAGGATTTTGAGATATCTACGTGGTATATTTGGCTATGATTTAGTATATAGATCTATAGAAGATTTCAGCTTGATTGGTTATACATATTCAAATTGGATAGGTTGCATGGATGACAAGAAATCAGACTCAGAGTATTCATTCAACAATATGGATTCAACAACATTTGCTTGGAGTATTAAAAAGAAACCTACAATTTCTCTCTCCACTACAAAACCATAGTATACAACAACAACAACAACAACAACTTGTGATACAACGTGGTATGGTATCAAGATTCTTGTAAGAACCCAAGGAATTGCATTGAAAAATAGTTAAGAGGATTTTGAGATATCTCTTTTGCAGTCGATATGGTATCAAGATTCTTGTAAGAACCCAAGGAATTGCATTGGAAAACAATTAAGAGGATTTTGAGATATCTGCGTGGTATATTTGGCTATGATTTAGTATATAGATCTACAGAAGATTTCATCCTGATTGGTTATATAGATTCAAATTGGATAGGTTGCATGGATGAAAAGAAATCGAACTCAGAGTATTCATTCAACAACATTTGCTTGGAGTATTAAAAAGAAGCCTACAATTTCTCTCTCCACAACAAAACCAGAGTATAAAGCAACAACAAAAACAACTTGTGATACAACGTGGTTTAGAAGAATTCTGGAGGATCTACATGAGCAGTAGGAGCAACCCACTCAATTGATATATAACAATCAAAGTGTTATTCAAATGAGCAAGTATCTCATTTTTCACAAGAAGACCAAGCATATTGATATTCAATATCATTTTGTTTGACATTTGGTTCAACAAGGTGTGATCGAGATCATGTATTGCAGAATAGAAAAAGAAGTAGCATATATCTTCACTAAAGCACTACAAAAATACAAGCTCTACAAATTTAGAGATGATCTTGGAATATTTCCAAATGATCATTATGGGGGAGAAATGTTGGAATAGCGATTCATTTTTCATACTCTAGATATAGTTATTGTTAGTTTGTTATGTCTCGAAGGTTTAATTTGAGATAGAAAAGTTATAGTTGAGAGATTTATGGAGAGGTTGTTGAGATATTATAGATAATGATTGATTCGAGCATTAGCTCTTGGATGTGTATAAATATTGGTCTTCTTAATGAAAGTATTTTGAGTTGGTGTGTGTGACCGACAAATATTTGTTGCTCCATTAAATGCTGGTTGTATTTCTTCAAATGAACTATGTGCAAGTTTATGAAATGTCCAACGTTTCAAGTGGACTCTCCGCCCATCAATAGGAACCAAAAAGCTGATAACTATTTAAATGTTAATATTTAAATGTTGAAATTTTTTGGATAAAAAATAAAAATTATGTGATAACTGTTGAAAATGAAGATTAAAATTAATCAAAAGAAGAAAAATAATCCAATAAGCCAATGAGTCATAAGGTTAAAATAATTAAAAAGATAGGGTGAAATAAATCAATAATGTCGAAGAGTAAATAAAATATTTAAAATAAATTTATTGGATAGTCGATGGTAAATATGATTAAAATATTAGAAGAAAGATGCAAATTAAGATTGAATTAATCATAAGAGCGAAATAATTCAAGTCATTGAGGAGATAATTCAAAAGGCCTAGGAGCACTAAGGTAAAATTCAAGGTTGAAATAATCCATTATCGCCGAAGAGTAAATTATAATTTTTGAGCTAAATTGAAATAACAAAATTTGAAATAAAAAGAGTTGAAACCTAAAAAGTAGAAAAGAGTGTTGGTGTTAATATTTAAAGAGTGTTGTTGAAAATGAAGATCAAAATTAATCAAAAGAAGAAAAATAATCCAATAAGCCAATGAGTCATAAGGTTAAAATAATTAAAGAGATAGGGTGAAATAAATCAATAATGCCGAAGAGTAAATGAAATATTTAAAATAAATTTATTGGATAGCCAATGGTAAATAGGATTAAAATATTAGAAGAAAGATGAAAATTAAGATTGAATTAATCATAAGAGAGAAATAATTCAAATCACCGAGGAGATAATTCAAAAGGCCCACAAGCAATAAGGTAAAATTCAAGGTCGAAATAATCCATTATCACCAAAGAGTAAATTATAATATACGAGCTAAATTGAAATAAAAAAAATTGAAATAAAAAGAGTTAAAACCTAAAAGGTATAGAATAAGGAAAAAGGTAACCCTAATAACAAGGGGAGGGGAGGGCATTAGAGAGGAAAATGAAGAAAATTAGAAAGAAAGATAATTAATCCATTAATAGACCTATTGAACATGATGATGGATAATGAGCCTCCAAGATTGGCTGAACTTATAGACATCTTCCCAATTAAAATTATTTAGAAGTTTTTCAATTTCTAATGTTTCCCAAATGATATGAGAGGAGTGATAGGGCACCAATGCAAAATTCTGGTTTTGTCAAAGCAAATGAGGTGTTTAGAGTTATGAGAATGTTCGACAATAGCTAACTTAGAGTTGTAGTTGTGGATTGTGTTAGTTATATGCTCCTTGAGACATGCTTTGAAAGATCTGCAAGTTTGATAATGTATGCTTTATTATAGGAGCATGGAATTTGGTAAACTACTTGGCTAAACATATGATCAGACTTATCTTTTCTATCATTTTAGTTTTTTGGTCCTTGATAATGGGTGGAGTGTCCACTAGAAACATCACATATTTCATAAATTTACACACAATTCATTTTCAAAAAGTTAAGCAATAAGATTATTGTCAACCGTTGTTCCAAGTTGCTATTAAAGCACCCACCACTAACAAATGAAAAAAATGTTGTATGCGTAAACTAAAATGAAAGACACTTGATTTATTACTTATTTTTAAAATTATGGAAGAAATGAAATGAAAATTGACATAGATTTAATTTGCCTTAATTCTCTTATTAATATGGAAAATTTTTAAATACACACATGAACCATCATCCCATGTTAAACAAATCTCATAACATTAAATACAAAATATTTAATGTTCACTCTAATTTAAATAAAGCATTAAATGATGTAAAACCTAAAACCTAACATACAAAGCATTAAATGCTATGTAACTGTTTGTTTATTTAACGCCAATGTTCAGTCGAGTCGAGTCGAGTCGAGTCGACACTAAAAAAACGTTATAACGGACTCCCCTTCCGTTGCACGTTCGTTCCTTCGGTTTTTGGTTTTAAATGATGAGTATGGACGATTTGGTTTGGGCGACGTCCTTGCCTTCTTTGTTTGCTTTACAACTCTGCTCGGTCAGCCCGTCCATCCATCCGAAGGTTTAGGGTTTATTGTGGGCGGGCGGGCAGTTGGTAATCAATCAAAAGGGAAGATGGCCACAGAGGATGCTGCTGCAACGTCCAGGAAGAAGCAGAATGAGAGAGAGGTGGAGGCATCCAAACAAGCTGTTGACGTCTCAAAGTCAGAAAACAAAGTTTGGCTTTGGAAGGTGACGCCCCCCGTTTACAAAGCATGGCAGACCGCTTTGACGAAAGAGAAGAAAGATAAGGAAGGTTGTAGTTTGGGCTCTATCTTCGTCACTGTCGACCTTCTAGAGGGAACTAAAACAGTCAGTGTAAGTAGTATCTAATACCCATCTCATCTATTTTTTGTATTTATACTGCCATTGCTGTCCAAGATGAAATTCTTTGAAATGCTCTCAGGTATTGTATGTGTTTAAGATCTTGGAAATAATGTTGGTTGCATATTCCATATCAGTACCTTTTGATCTGAGTCCATGGCTGAATTGAGTGAAATCACCTGCATAAGGTTAAATCTGTTGCCATGAGTCTCTGGCAGAGAAGCCAATGCAGCAACCTTTGTGTTGTGCCTTCCCATAACTGATGCTGTCCTCCTGTTTCCTTTATTTTAATTGAGTTAAGGTATGTTTTGCCTACACAAGGTTAAATATATTGCCATGCAGCCTGATAGAAGAGCCCTTGCTACTGTACATTTCTCATGCATGTGGTTAAATCTTCTGCCATGTGTTGTGATAGAATAGCCCATGTGGCCACAGCTTATCTATAACAGATGCTGTTCTCTTTGTTTTCATTGAGTTAAAGTCTGTTTTTCAGGTATCTACTGCCATGGGTTGTGATAAATAAGCTCGTGTGGCCATCGAGGCTAGTCCATTGTATCAATGCTTTGCTTGCACACGAGGTTAAACCTAGTGTCATCGGTTGTGATAGAGAAGCCGATTTGGACCAGAGTCTTTACATTGTAACATAGAGAGTTTTAACCTTTTTATCATAAGAACCATAAGAAACCCTCGTATGCACATGGTTTTCAAATCAGTTTTTTGGTGTAATTTTTTGGGTTTATGTGATAGCAATTTTCTTTATTTTGGTACTAAAATTGTTAGTGGCTTTTGTGTCATGCCTTATGGGTCGTTTCTCCCTTGTGGTTGTTATCTATTCAATGTTATAGGCTATATTGCTATTAATGACATATCACTATGTTTGGGATTTCATTCCACATTGAAACTCCTTTTTAAAATTTTGTGTGTTAACATTGTCATTAATTGGGTGTGTTTGTTATGAATAATTGCACATGCATAACAATTGTGAAATGAATTGGGGGTGTTTGTTATGAATAATTGCACATGCATAACAATTGTGAAATGATTATCAGGGATTCCCCACACCAAAGGCTTTGCAAAATTGAAAGCTTACTTTGGGTTGTAAGTCCCTAGGTTGATGTGGTAGTATTCTCACTTACTCTCGTACTAACCTCATAGATTGTTTCAATGTACCAAAGGTTTTCCCAAATTGGAAACTTGCTTTGGGGTGCAAGTCCCTAGTTTGATGTGGTAGTATTCTCCTCGATTCCGGTACAAACGTCACCTACTATTTCAATGTCAAGCCTTCTTGGTTGTCTTTGGATTGAGGTTGTTAACTATGTAACACTACATGCTATCTTTCTATAGTAGCATATTCCTATGTTGGTATTTCATTTTGCATTAATACTCCTTTTAGCATATCCCTATATTGGTATTTCATTTTGCATTAATACTCCTTTTTTGAATTGTTTGTTATGTGTGTTAACATTCAACATACAAAATATATTGCATATAGATACTTCAAATGACTTTGGTTAATCATAATTCACCATTAACCGTTATAGATATTTTCCTAACGATAGTCCTAGTGATAGTCCACTATCAAACATTATAGGAAAGCCCTAGTCCTTCAAAATAGTATTTCGATCTAGAAAAAGATTTGGRCATTTAAAAGTTTAGTTGCATTGATGATTAATTAATAGTGCAAATAATGAAAAAGATTTGGGCATCTAAAACTTTAATTGCATTGATAATTAATTAATAGTGCATATAATGAATGTAAACCCATTCCATGGAATATCAACTTATCACACATCATAATAAGGATTAAAATGATTGTATAATATTTTAGTAATTGCAAGGGAGACTCACATACTACAAGGGMATATAAGGAAGTGGATAACTAATAGAGGGTCCAAGTTGGAAGAGCATTGAGTGGATTTTAAATAGCCCATAAACATAATGTAGTGTAGAAAGAGGATGCACATATAGAGGCAAGTTGGAAGAGGATTAAGTGAATTTTAAATAGCCCATAAACATAATGTAGTGTATAAAAATGATACACATAGAGAAGCAAGTTGGAAGAAGATTGATTAAATTTTAAATAGCCCATAACACAGTGTAGTATAAAAAAGGGATGCACATAGAAAGGAAGATATATAACCCATAAACACAATGTAGTGTAGAAAAAGATGCACATAGACAGACAAGTTGGAAGAGAATTGAGTGAATTTTAAATAGCCCATAACACAATGTAATATAAAAAGGAGATGCACATAGAGAAAAAGATATAGGAGCAAAAGGTGAAGAGGGAAAAAAGACAAATTGGCACAAAGAAGAAGATATAGGAGCAAAGATGAAGAGAAAAGAAAGTTGGTAGAGGAATAAAAGAACAAATTGGTTATAGAGTGACATATGCTATACTACCTAAAACCAATTAATAGACATATTTGCCAAACCTTTTGGTAAACAAAATTGTGAAAAATTAAAAAATATGCTTGATTTGGAGGTGAGTCAATATAATTATTAAAGAAGAATAAGGATGAAAGAAGAAAGTTGGTGGAAGAATAAAGGGACAAATTGGCACAAAGGTTATAGAGTGACATATACTATACTACCTAAAACCAATTAATAAACATATTTGCCAAACCTTTGGTAAACAAAATTGTGAAAAGTTAAAGGATATGCTTGGTTTGGAGGTGAGTCAATATAACTATTAAAGGAGAGTAGGGATGTTAGACTAATTTTAATGATCATTGCAAATATAAAGGATCATAATGTAAATATTTTAATATTTATCTCATTACATGTATACGACAAAATAGGTACAAGGTGAAATATGATAAAACAATATTTTAATATTCATCTCATTACATGTATACGACAAAATAGGTACATGAAATATGATGAAACCAGAAAAACTCTTAATTTTTAAGTAAAAAGTAAATGTGTGAAGAGTAAAAACATGAAGTCATATGATTACAAATTGAAATCTTAAAAGTTTTTATATATGTGATGTGAGTATGTGATGTAAAAGTTTTCTTTATATTGAGATACACTTCTTCGCAATATTTGGGATTAAGTTATATTGTTATTTTATTTATTTTGTTATATGCCATACTCTTAACATATACCTTAAATATTCCAATTTCTTGAAGCATTTATAAATTTTTTTAAGTACATTTTATTTTTAAGGATACAGAGAGTGATTTGTAATTTAATATTGAATTTTAAGATAAGTTTATTTTGACATTTTATTTTTAAGGATAAGAGTGATTTGTAACTTAATATTGAAGTTACATTTTATTTTTAAGGATAAGAGTGATTTGTAATTTAATATTGAAGTTTAAGATAAAAGTTTCTTACATTAAGGTTAAATACAAATTTAGACATAATTTTAATCTAAACAATAATGAAAATTTTTCATATAATATGGTTATGAATTAAATTCCACTTTAATCTTAAGGGTTAACTCAATTGGTCATGAGCTAGATGTGAGATCTCTCCCTTCAAGTTCGGGAGGTCACATGTTCAACTCTCTTGATCCCCTTGGAGCTGGGCTCAATACTTGGTGTCAACGCTTACCTCGTTTACCATCCATGAATCATGGGGATGTACTAGGAGGAAAAAAAATAAGAATTCTTTCTCAAAAGTACATATCCATCCATGAATCATGGTGATGTACTAGGAGGAAAAGAAGAAGGATTCTGTGTCAAAAGTACATGTCCTAGGAGAATAATGATTTTGTAGGAGAATAATGTTTTCTCACCATATCAATTTTGTTGTCATAAGTGACGATTGGCATTTTTTTTTGAATAAAGCTTCATAGGTAGTACCAAAAGATAAAAAAGGAAAAATAAGTACATGTCCTAGAGAATAATGCTTTTGTAGGAGAATAATGTTTTCCCACCATATCAATTTTGTTGTCATAAGTGATAGTTGACATTTTTTTTTGAATAAAGCTTCCTTTAAATATTAATAAGAACTATATAAATAGGGCTTCAATATAAAAAAGAGGGGTTGTAGTTCATAGGTAGTACCAACAGATAAAAAAGGAAAAATTACCAAAACACCCACTCACATAATATCTATATTACACCGTCCATGAGCATAATAAAAAGAGACAAAGGGTCCCCAACCCAAAACAAAGAAATTGACATCAATGGGCTAATTGGAGAACATGGAAGGAGCTAGTTGGAGGAGATTAACTAAGAGACAAAGGGTTCCCAACCCAAAACAAGGAAATTGACATCAATGGGCTGATTGGAGAACATGGAAGGAGCTAGTTGGAGGAGATTAACTCAACCAAAAATCACCAAGAGTCTCTCACTATGGTTGTTTTTGGTGGCTCTTGGTGTAAAAAATTGCTTTAAAAAGAGACATAATAAAAAGAGACAAAGGGTCCCCAACCCAAAACAAGGAAATTGACATCAATGGGCTAATTGGAGAACATGGAAGGAGCTAGTTAGAGGAGATTAACTCGACCAAAAATCACCAAGAGTCTCTCACTATGGTTGTTTTTGGTGGCTCTTGGTGTAAAAAGTTGCTTCACTTTTCCGTGGTTGGAGAAATGGTGGAGGAAAGTGCATTCTTCACCCAATACCTCTCTGAATCATGCAACTGATAGGTGCTTTATTCATTGCCTTAGCTAATGATTGATTAGGTGTAGACACTTTTACCACATTGGTTGCGTGGGGAGCTTTTGCAGTATGAGTGTTTTGATTGAGTGGGGTCTCCTTAGGGTCGACCTAGGTAAAAATCAGGCAATGACGAATGTGATTATTCAAGGATTTGACAACGAAATTTGTTGTTGGGAAAACTAATGTGGTGGACTCAATTACCAAATTGTTAAGCTCAAACTATTTGAGGTCTTTGGATAGTTTAACCCTATTGTAGAGTTTGTGTTGAGGCCAGAGGTGTAAAAATCATTCAAGCTCATTGTAGATAAAATATCCTAGATGGTTTGAAATCCACTCTTGGATTGACCATAATTGTATTAGGAGGCAAAGGAAATTTTTCCAAACTAAGCAAGCTAATTGGGCAACCTTTTTAGCTAAGAAATCATGTTTCTAGTGGGGAAAAAACTACCAAGTTATTTTTATATATGCAAGAGCCATGAAGAATGCTCTCTTCCACATGGGTTGGTTCATTGAATTGAAACATGAAGAAAATTTTTGCTAGACTACGGGTGAGTGTAGTGCCAACTGTTACACCGTATTTGGTATGGGGTGTCCGAGGACCATTTCACGACACCTTATAGGATGACACTTATGTATCTTCTTGTATCGATTATTGATTTGGGTATTATCATGTTACCTTTGGTGCTACCTTTATGGTTTATTTGAACCTTGGCCAACTAGGGGGGAAGGTGGCATTCTTGTAGGATGACTTGGTACTATCAATTAGTCATTCCCTTTTCACTCTTTCAACATATCAGATGGATTGGTCATTTTTGTACCATTGGTGGAGGTTGATTTAGTGGCTATCTTCATGTTATTGTAGGTGCTCTTTCATGGTTGATCATTGTTGGAGAGATATCCTATTGTTTCCCCTCTTGCTCATGATGTTCTAGTCACTACTCTCACTTGGTCATTTGCATGATATAAGTCTTATTCCTAGTTGTGTCTTATAGCATGGTTTGGTACTTCCTATTGATTTTCCTAGATGTCATTCACATTTCACTACCATCCATTCATTTTTCCTAGGTACTGTCTATTATTTCATCACATTATTTTTTTACCTAGACATAATCCATATTACACCTATACTTCATCATGTTTCCATTTCTAGAGGGCGCATGAGCCATTTCATCCATTTCCATATAGTTTTTCTTTCATAACTAACCTTTAATTTGACATATTTCATTATTTCACCTTTTCCATGTGTGAACATGCCAAAGCAATTTGGGATATATTCATCTCTGATTACTAAGACTAAAACCTAAGGTTGAGTGCCACATTATTGGCCTATTTTATTCATGGTTTAAAAACCTTAATTGAGGCTTCATTCCCTAAGTTGCAATTTAAAAAAAAAAATAAGAAAGGGAAAAAAAGAAAAAGAAAAGAAAAAACACTAGAGAATGCAATTTATGTTCATGTGATACACAACTTAGGGTAGTGCTCCCCTATGGCTCACAAGTTGAGGCAACCCAACAATAAAAAATATTTGTTTTTTGCTAGTGGTTTCCCTCTCATGAATTCATTAGGTATCTTTAGACCTTTGTTCACACATGCCACACCTTTTGACCATGTTTTGTCCTTGGCACATATGTTGAGGAGGTGGTTGAGCTTGCACAATTTTTGAGGGTTAGTTAGAGGGTTAGTTATGCATGTACTCTATTTATTTGTCCACATTCACATTCATATTTATCCACATTTCCACTTACCTTTTGACACGGTCTTCTTAGCACACTCCTCTAGGTGGTGCACCCCACTAAATTATCTACTTACACCTTGTAATAAGCCTTATTCACATTAAGTATTCACTTTTACTAAAAGTGACTTGGAACTAGTGTGCCCCTATCTATTTTTGGGAGACTCTTCACATGGTTCGAGATTTGCATTGATGAGTTTCCACTTGGAGATTATTTTATTGTTGTTATAAACATGGTATTTTACTATTTTTTGGAGAGTGGTTTCTACCACCTCGACACTTTCTCCTAGGGTGACTCTCTCTTGGAATTATTATATTGTTTTTGTTGGATATTTCTTAGGGTGCACCCTAGTTCTCTTGGTTTTCTCACATGGAGAGATAAAATATTACAACATAATTTTATCATTTGTTTGACCTATCAAACTGATCACTAGGAAATAACTATTTTATTATGAGGTGGTTGAGCCTAGAACTCTATAAACAAGGCTACTAGGTAGCATATACCTGTCGAATATAATAATGAAAGTATTGTGTAAGGCGATAGGGAGAGAAGGAGCATGAAATGACTAGATGGCAGAAATATTTATTACAATAACATTGGGGGGAGTGAAGGCAGCAATAAGACTTCAAAGTCTAAGATCTCAGATAAATGAGATTTGAAATTTAAAACAAATCATTATTTTTTAAAACTTTAGATAAAGAGGTTTATATATTTTGGTCAACCATGAACTAATATAAAGTCAAGCCTAACTCAAAGCTATATACCATGCCTATCATCATGTATAATAAGAGTCTCTCCTCATTTGTAACGATTGTTGTTGAGTGAAATAATAGTAGAGAATTACTTCTTCTTAGAGCAAATATTTTGGAGAACATTTCTTTCATGTTTGTGAGGCTATTGTGAGAAAATTTTGTTGTGGATTGAGAGTTTTGTTATGCAATCAAAATGATCAAACCAAGGCCATCTAAGCAAGAAATAAATTAAGTAGTAGAATAATTAAGTTATTTGTTTTGTTTGTATTAGGTATTTCTCATCTATTTTTTTTAAATAGTGGCAACTATATTTACTAATATTTAGGCAAGCAAATATCTAGGTTTAATCTTGAAATCTATACTTTTAGGAATATTTCGTGCATGGCTTCTAGCTCTAGTTTTTAGCTATATTGGATTTTTGTAGAATGTTGTAGGGTAGCTCTTAGATCTTGGCTATAGATGAATTTAGGCCCACTTCATGATAATGAATGACCCCATCAACCCAAATATTATCTAGGCACTAGTCTACCTTCCTCATCCATCCACAAAAAAAACCAAAAACTATCAATAAATTTCATTTTCTAGCAATTTTATACTTTGTATTTTGGAAATTGCATACAAATTTATTTCTTAGTATTTTGTAAATTTTTGGACTTAGTTCATATTTTTGATATCCAACCATACATATTAGTATATGATTTCCATTTTAGACTTTAAACTAGACTAGTGTTGTTTTATATATGACATTTTAGATTTTTGTTTTGAGTTAAGTTTTTTATCACCCAATCTAACACCCTTGTAACTATTGGAAGTACTTTCCACTATCACCTTAGCAACTACTTCCCTCATTTTAGTGAATGATGAAATCCAACATAAGGGAGGCTTTCCTAGCGACCTCAAGGAATCCTATATAAAGATTTAATCAAGTCTTTGGCTTCCTATCTTGGTTACTTCAATTATACCACCACTTATATCAAAGTTCAAGGTAAAAGTAAGGTGGTTAAGTAAAAGTTAAAACAATTCCAGATTTGTGTGAGAGGTGTTCTAAGACAATAAATGATAACTATCATGTTAAGAAATTTTTTTGAAACACTACAAATGAAAAGAAAATCTATGGATGCCATAACACTTGTATTTAAAGAAGATTACTTCAACAATTTACAAGGTTACAACATAAGAAATATAACAATCCCTTAAGACCAATAGACATACAATGAAAGAGGGATGAAAATGAAAGCTAAAATTGCATTTTTTACAACATTTACTTTATACTTATAGAAATAAACTAACAAAGACTTGAAAAGATCACTTACTAATAAAATCAATGAGCATCCATGAAATTATCCACAAAACTTGGAAATCATCCAAAAGATCATCTCCAAGAAGGTGTGCATAAGTGATCCACAATGAAAGATACATATAAAATACAAGTGTAGTGATGATTCTCCACAATATGAGTTATGATTCACAAAATGGAGTGCTCCCTCTATATATACAAGGTAACCAAATGCTATATCCTCCTAAGAAGCCCCTAAAACATGTAAATCCATGATACAAGGTGGATAGGTCTTAGGCCCATCCCCAAAAATGGCTCCAAAATGAAAATATAATGCTAAAACATCAAATCATCCTCTAAAGAAGCCACATGTGTGAGTGTAGAGTACAAAAAGGGTGATGCCATTAAAATGATCCATACCGTGTCCTTGCACAAAAGGAAGTATGGGTAAGTCTCGAGAAGGATTAAGATTAGCATGGGAATCGATTGGTTCCTTACAAACTTTGTGAGGTTTATCTTTTTATTTATTCATTTCTTGAAGTTCACCCTCGCTCCAAGTATCTCTCTTGTTAAGATTGTCTACATGGTTTCTTGTCATAGGATGGTTATATAAGGTAACATAGCCTCTATTTCCAATTGGGATGGTTTTATAGGATAAATCCATTTGCAATATTTCACCCAAAGTTGCAGCCCATTTCCTAGACAATAACATTCCCCACGCATCAGGTACATCAATTACTATATCTCTCTTGTTAAGATTGTCTACATGGTTTCTTGTCATAGGATGGTTATATAAGGTAACATAGCCTCCATTTCCAATTGGGATGGTTTTATAGGATAAATCCATTTGCAATATTTCACCCAAAGTTGCAGCCCATTTCCTAGAYAATAACATTCCCCACGCATCAGGTACATCAATTACTACAACATCCATTGAAATAAAGATCTCAGGATAAATAGTCAAGCATACTTTAAGGTMTTTAATCACACCACAGACCTTGATAGCTTTAGAATCAATTTCACACACAATTTCACACAGGTTCCTATAAGGTCTTGTGATCTTCAAACCGAAGTAAGAGGTCATTTAGTACCAAAGAGATGAAAAAAAGGTGCATGCTACTCCTCACTTAGGTCACAATGCATGGATTCTAATAGTACTGGAGGATCCTCAAACTCATCTTGCATACTTAAGAATATCTTAACCTTATCCCTTAAGGAAGGAATCTTCATTATCTTAGTAAGAGGGACATGCACATTAACCTTTTCCTAGACACTAGCCATATTAATATTCAACTCTATATCATCATTCTTGGGGTAGATTAGTTGAGGAGGAATGTTAGTGTCCAATGCTAAAGGGTATCTTACTCTGGGAGGTTTGGGATCACTAGGAGAGGTCTCAAGTGGTTTCTTTCTTCTAGAATAAGTCACATTGGTAGGTGCAATGGTGTTAAGTACTCTTTGCTCATTAGGGGGAGGAATGTTAGTATCCATTGGTAAAGGGAATCTTACTCGAGGGGGTTTGGGATCACTAGGAGAGGTCTCATGTGCTTTCTTTATTCTAGATTTAGTCAAGTGCTCTCTCTTCCTAAACCTTTCCTTAGATTCCTCATCCATTTGGTTTAATATCTCTAACCTATATTTCCTAACAACCCATCACTTTCTTTGCTGAAGTTGTTGCAAGGTAATATTGTAGTATTCTTGGGATGATATGGTGTAAACGATCCAATGTATCAATTAAATTCATGTGTGCACAATTATTTGGGTCTTCATCATTACCATTATTATGAAACCTAGGAAATTCATACTCCCAATGAGAATCACCATAGGGTAAATACCAAGGGCCATCTTCTTGATTAATCATATTGGTAGGTGCAAGTGTCTTAAGGACTCTTTTCTCATTACGGGGCCTAGTCCATTCTTGGTTTCCTCTTTGTAGTCAATTATTGTTGTATTAAGGTAGGAGGAAAATTTTACTATTGAGATCTCTCTAGGTTAGTCACTTTGTTCATAAGGAGACTCTGATTTTACAATAATTCAATTGTTATTTTCTCTAGTCTTTGGGCTAAGAGTGTCATAAATTCTTGGGTAGGTTTAGCCTTATTCAAAGTCCTAGGCTTAGTCTCAGCCTTAGTGTGAGGGACATGAAAAGGTTCCACCTTATAAGCTAAGATATTCTCCTCAATATTTGTAACTTACTCTTATACTTCTACAAGGGTCTTTGGGGACTTGTCCCAAAGCATAAATCCAAATTTCCCTTAAAGAAATTTTTATATTGGAGAAGGATGACACCATCTTTTGGGATAATTTCATCTCAAATCTTGTATCAAATTCTTTCACTGATTAATTTTCCTTTTTCATTTCATTAAATTGTACTAACAAAAACCTACCATCCTTTTTTGTGCCACACCTTTTCATAAAGGCATCTTGAAAAGGTTTCCAAGTCTGAATAATTTTATGAGGAAGGTTATTATACCACTTTCTTGCATTTTCAACTACGGAAGCAACACAGAGTTTCATGACTACATATTCATCATCATTGTTAAGTGGATGGTTTTGAAAACATGCATAAAAGGTATCTATATTCTTTTTAGTAAAGATGACTTTATTACTAGGAAATTCAAGAAACCATTTATCAAACTTGTCAGGCATAACATGAGGGTACTCATGGATTTTGGACATACCTAAAGGTTTGAAAGCATTGGTAACCCATAGTTGTAAAGACATTGGAGATAAAGGAAGTATTTTACCAAATAAAGACTTTACTACATAAGAATTATGAGGAGGTATCCTCTTGTAGACCTTGGTACGATTAGCAAACCTTCTGTTAGGTCCTTGATTAGTGTTTTCAACACTTGGGTTCTGTGGAGTTATCGAATGATCTTATTTGACAAGGCTCATCAAGGTGTGCATAAGGTAGAAATGATTCTTCCCTTAATGGAGTTGCTAGGTGAACAATCTAAATAAGGCTTTGGTCCAAGCTCACCATAACAGTGTTGAAGCATAGAATTTAGATTTCCCCTCAAAGCCTATCACTAGGTGCAAGACAAGTGTAACTATTGGAAGTAATTTCCGCTATCACCTTAGAAACTACTTTCCTCCTTTTAGTGAAGGATGAAATCCAACACAAGGGAGGATTCCCTAACAACCTTAAGGAATCCTATAGCAACATTTAATAAAGTTTACGACCTCCCATCTTGGTTACTTCAATTATAACACCAGGTTCAAGGTAAAAACAAGGTGTCTAAGTAAAACAATTCCAAATTTGTGTGTGAGGTGTTCTAAGACAATGAATGATAAACACAAGTCAACTAAGTCAAGTAAATGCCTCAATACAAATCAAAAGAAAAGCCATTTCTCTCATAAAAATTTTATTTAAAGATGATTACTTCACTAGTTTACCAAGTTACAACAACATAAATATAACAACCCTTAAAACCAATAGACATACAATGAAACATGGCTAATGCCACTAAAACCCTAAACGTCAAGCTAACCTGCAAGAGAAAATACTAGTGTTGTCTAGCTTCCTTGGGCACATAGAGTAAAAAATGCAACTTTCTTGGAGAGCAAAGGCAAGAATAAAACCTAAGAATTAAACCCTAGGGTAGTCCACTACAAACCCTAGGTATTAATCCTTTAGAAGAGAAACTCAAGGTAGTCCACTGCAAACCCTAAGAGGTTGTCCTATGTCTTCTAACAACCTTTAGCAAGATATGAAATGGATTTTGGTTAAAACACTAGGGTAGTCCACTACAAACCCTAGAACTTTAACCTGGAAGAATAAGACTAGGGTAGTCCACTACAAACCCTAGGACTAATTTTATGTCCTTAAACAAGCTTCAACAAATGATACCAAGGGAAGGTAGTCAACTACAAAACCTTCCTAGGATTTGACAAGGTTTATTCAAGAAAATACAAGAGAACATACAATTATCACCACTTTCATAAAACATTCACTTAATATGTCAAGAAAAAAACCACCAGACTTGAAAAGAGCACTTACTAGGAAAACCAATGAGCATCCATGAAACCCTAACCATGAAATCATCCACAAAATCATCTCCAAGAAGGTGTGCATAAGCGATCCATAGTGAAATAGATAGATAAGTGTAGTGATGATTCTCCACATGAGTTATGATTTACAAAATGGAGTGCTACCTCTATATATGAGGTAACCAAGCACTATATCCTCCTAAGAAGCCCCTAAAACATGTAAATCTACGATACAAGGTGGATAAGTCTTAGGCCAACCCCAAAAAATGTCTCCAAAATTAAAATATAATGCTAAAACATCAAAACGTCCTCTAAAGAAGCCACACGTGTGAGTGTAGAGTACAAAAAGAGGGCGATGTCATATCCTCAAGGGGTACACAGACTCCAAAAGTCACATCCATCCACAAAAGGTGCAAAACATCATCAAAGGTCATGTCTCCTCACTGATAGGGTCACATATCATCATGAACAAGGTGCAAACTCATCACCCATGTGCTAGGTTAGCTCAAGCAAAAATCACATCACTCCAAGCATGATGTCATCCTCTAGATGTGCAACATTCTAAGTGAAAATGCCAACCTCATGAGGGAGGAGGGATCCATCATTCCTCCAAAGGGGTATACCATCATCACCACATGTCATGTCATCAATCCAATCCATAACACCCTCAAAGGGTGCATGACGTCATTAGGGTTCTATGTGGTCATGTTCATTGACATGTGCAATGTCTTGGATCATTAGTGCTACCTCCCTAGTCCAAGAGGTGTCGGGAGGTGTGGAACGACATGCCAAGTTATAAAGTATCTCAACCCTCATAATTAGGGGCTCAATATTCTCCACATAGTGTGCAATTTACAAGGTTGAAGCATTAAGACATCCTATCTCATTAGTGTAATGTCCTAGGTCCAGGAGGTGTCAAGAAGTGTTGAAAGGCACGTCAAATCATCAAGTAGCTCAACACTTATCATTAGGGGCTCAAAATCCTCCACACAATGTGCAACGTCCAAGGTAGAAGCATCAGTACATCCTCCATACGACCATCTCTATGGGGCATCATCATCAAGAAAGGGCTCATAGAATCAAGTAAACCCAACCATTATAGATACACAAGCTATTGAATCATAAAAAGTAAGCCACAATTTAATACAAAAGCCACATAAGCAATTCACATTAGGTATCTTCTTCAAACTTCACACTAGCTTAAGACTTTATGCAATTTTCCAAGTTTAGGTATGGGAGGACCATCACAAGACCCTATTAGGTGTGACAATACCCAAGTAGAGGAGTAGTTCATGATAAAAAGTATAAGTGAATGATATGACATGGGGTTTACCTCATAGTTATGGTGTCATTTGTAGTTTTTAACCTTGTACAATAAATTACTGCAAATAGATTCTTAATAAAAACAAAAAAGATACAATGGCACACACACACACACACACACACACACACACACACACACACACACATTTTACCCTGGAAACCCAAACCGGAAAAACTAGCAAGCTCTTTAGAGCCGCACCTCTAATCTTCTATTCATCATGTTCATTGTTTACAATATAATACAATGTGTGTATATATATATATATATATATATATATATATGATTCCGTGACATCCAAACCCCAAATCAATCAACCTAGATTAGTCAACAACCCTAATTCATTAATCAAAATTAGAAAACCATTGGTGAAAATCGTGTATTGAAAAATCGCAAAAAATGGATTCAAAAAACTACCATTTTTTTTTTTGGGCCCCCACGTCCCCCACACCCCCCCAAGGTTCCCATATCAATGTACAGTTCATGGGACCAATCTTGCAAATAATATAACACATACACAACATCATTGACATGCAAGGCCATGTGTGAGGTTCATCTCCATGAATGCCTTTGTAGAGGGAGCGCTTGGTGATTTGAGTTACCCTTTCCTCAGCATTGTTTCTTTTCAAACCCTTATTCTTGCATTTTGATATTCATTTATTTCTTTGCAAGACCCATTTTAGGTTTATGCATTTATTTTACTGGGATTCAATTAAGTCCTTTTAATTTTATATGAATTCAGTGTATTAAGACTTGGGGTGATGGCCTCATAGTGAGGGGGCAGAGCTCAAGATGATATTTGGATTTTGATTTATCATTTCCCATTTCATTTTCTATTCTTTTACCAAATGCATCAACCTCAGGCATTCAAGCCCCTTCTCCTCATAGGAGGATGATGGTACAAACCTTTTTGGGACACATGTAATAGCCACTTCTCGAAGATAGGAAAACGAGAGGAATATGGATGGAATGTATTATGTATGGAAGGAAATGGTACGTTACCCCTATCATGTTGGAATATGGTAATTAATCCAATTAGGTATTTTTAGAGAGTTTTTTGTATTTATCTATCTCTCAAGAAATAATGAATTATTCAAGTTTTAGATCCACAACACAACTCTTGTGTCTTTTGTGTTCCATTTTGACTTGGGTTTCTGTGTGTGTTTGTGTAAGAGTTTGTACAGTTGTAGTTGTAAGAAAATCATCCTTCCTCCTTCAAATACCATGTTTATACAATCGTCGCTGTAAGGAACTGACCCCTTCCTCCTTCAAATTGGTATCAAAGAGCTTGGTTAGAAAATGCAGATGACATAGTATGACCTAGAGGAAGCCGCGGATCAGTGAAGAGAACCACAAGAAATTGAAATTGAGAAGAGGCAGTCGTTCGCTATGGAGAGCCATAACTTTCTTTTGCAACTGCCGCTGCTTAATTACAATAGCGAAGGGGCAGGAGCAGGCCCACGGGTTTGAGGTTTGCAGGTTTCAACGCTAAGACTTCTACCAAGAGATCTGTCATTGTACGTTGTTTGCTGGGTAGCAGTCGATTATGAGATAGTTGTCGCCATTTTTTCCCAAACCTTATCCACCGATTATTAGGTAGTGGATTCAAAGGAGCATTTTGGATTTCGTCTTTTGATTTTGTATCAAATCTCTCCGCGTCTCCTAAAATTTACGTTGGATCCCTCCAAACTTACTGTGGATCTCTCCAAATTTACTGTGGATCGAATGAAAGTGCGTTTCTTGATGCTTTTGGGGAAGGTTATCCGCATAAATCCCTAATTTAAATTAAGAGAGTTTTTTAATATTGGGAGGCCGTGGAGTACTTTTTTGGTATATTTCATTATTTTGATTTTAAAGGAGGCCCACGGAAGTCGTGGTATATTTGGAGGTTTTTTAAAGGAGCTTTATGAGATTTTTTTATTTGTAAAAAGTGTTCTTAGGGTTCTTTGAAGAAGTTCATAGTTAAAGTTGTAAAAATTTTGGCATTTGGTTTAGATATATTAAGAAAAACATGGCTTCAAACATTATCCTTGCATAGCATAGATCCCTATTGAAGTTTGTATTATGTACTTTTTAAAAGATACATTTTCCCATATAGTGCACACCAGGGATTGATACTTTGTGGTGAATTTTAGTTATTGATATTTGTGGAGCGATTCTTATTTGCCACCACCTCCTAGTTTTTTTGGTAAAAATTATGATTTTTGGGCTATCAAGATGAGAACCAAATTATGTGAAGAGGATTTATGGCATATTGTGTTGAATGATTTTGAAGAAACCTCAAATCAGGAAGCTTGTGAGACCATGATTTAAGATCAGAAGGATCAACTCATAGAAAATCAGAAGGATCAACTCATAGCAAATCAGAAGGATGATGCAACAACATTGTTTCACATTCAACAAGGCTTGGATGTGAGCATTCTTCCCAAAATTGTAGAAACAACCAGGTCCAAAGAAGCTTGGGATATTCTAGAGATGACATAGAGTGAAAGGGGGAGAAACACTGATCAAGGTCAAGATGATCCACATAGTGTTGCAGTTGTTGATGAAGTGACTATTGTAACAAAAGAAGTCAAAGAATTTGACATTGAAGAAATAATCGAAGAAGTTGTGGAAGAATTCACAGAAGTAACATAAAATAAACAAGATATGGAGACTATAGTTTCCTTGAACATTGTAGAGAAATTTGTTGAGGAAATTACACAAGAAAATTGTGACTTTGTATGAGATGCAAAGCATGAGCATGGTAAAGAAAGTGAAGCCCACTGTGTCGTTATGCATGTGAATGACGAAATTGAAGTTGAAGATGAAAAAGAAACTACCTTTGCAGTAGAAAAATGTGATGAGAATCTAGCAATGGAAGTTGTTAAAGACATGAATGAGGCTACAATGAATGTTGAATTTTATGCTGAATCAACATTTCTTAAGGAGTAGCTTGCAAAGCCCAAGTATAATAGAGATGAAAGTGGTTATGGAAAAGTTGCCATAATTGCAGCAGAAGAACGAACAAAAAAAATGAAGAAAAACATTGAAGATGTTAAATTTTTTGCAATAGTGAAAGAAGAGATGAAAGAAAATGAAGATGCTCTTGATATTACAGAGTTCGAAATAAGTGTTCAATCAACAGTAGCTGAAGTACAAGAAAATGCAGAAGAAGAACCAGATGAAGAAGACAGAGAAGAAGACAGAGAAGAAGAAGAAGAAATATTGAAGAAGATGACCAAATTAACGTTGAAGTTGAAGAAGAAGAAAAGTTATATAGAATACAAAGTTGGAGCAAAAGGAAGAAAAAACTTGTAGAGCATAGAGAGTACAAGTTACACCAACATGAAATAAAGAAGGCAAAATAAGTTTAAAAAAAAAAAAAACTAGAGCATAGAGAGTACAAGTTACACCAACATGAAATAAAGAAGGTAAAACAAGTTTTTAAGTTGATCTCAAGTGTTATAAGTCTAGCTGAGACTTAGACCAGTAGGCCATCATGTTATGAATTTTGTAAGCCTATATAGACAATGTAGATTGTCAATCTTTCATGGTTAGTGTTATAATTGTTAGCGGTTGTAATTAAGGGGGAGTGTTGGAATATGATAATTACTCCAGTTAAGTATTTTTAGAGAGTTCCAAGTATAGAGAGTTGAAGAAGAGTTTTAGTTAGTTTAAGAAAGCTCTAGAAGAGCTGAGTTTTCACTCTTTTATTATTAGTAAGTTTTCTGTATTTAACTATCTCTCGAGAAGCAATGAATTATTCAAGTTGTAAGGGGGAGTGTTGGAATATGGTAATTACTCTAGTTAGGTATTTTTAGAGAGTGTTATTGTCCTAATACATACTT
>ML811248.1:195808-206727 GCA_009831015.1 Picea engelmannii | reverse complement strand
TATGAGATATGTGTGCCCAAGTAAAGAAAATTGCTTCAAGACATATGCAATCTACTCCATTTGAGAAACCATGCTTAAAAGTGAGATGCTTGCAAGAAATAAAACCAAAGCATGTAAAGATGTGAGTATGCCTTAAGGGCTTAAACTAGGATGATATAACATGTGATGATTACTCTAAATCATTTTAATCCATTTAAATCGTATTAACCATCAACACATCACTAACATCCTAGCCATACGATTTTGGGGGTTACTCTCCCAAGGTGTAGGCAATTATATAAGAAAGAAAACATAACTTGGAGAGAGATAGAAAACAACTCACAATGGCACAAGGTGGAGGTCAAGCCTACCAATATTGTGCCAAAGAGGGTTGTAAAGGAAATGACAACAAGTATTAATCAATCCTAGCCACACAACCTTGGCTTAGTGACAAGTGGGGCAAGAAATAAAGAATGCTTCAAAAAAGACTCTATCTTCTAGCCCAATTATTTTGGGGGGTTGGCCAAGCCAATCACTCTCCCAAGGTGTAGGCAACAGTAACTTTGCAAAAATGAAATACAAAGGCTGAAAATATACAATAGAATGCAAGCCTCAAGGGAACTTCCCGGGGGCTTGCTACAATGCTAGAAAAGATGAGAAATAGAAGAGACTAGTTACCCAACTAATAGAGCAACCCTTGAGGTGTTGTGTGACCAAATTTGGGCAACATAACCCTTTGTACCTGGTAAGAACCTACAAAAACCAGCAAACAAATGCTTGCTGGAAATGCTGCACAACACAACAAAGTTAAGAATTTTTTTTGGTTTTACACAGAATTTTTTCACACAAAAAATCTCCAACTAAAACTTGAAATTATTGACCTATCTAAGATGGTTATCTACAACAATATGATGGATATGAACAGAAAATATCATATTATAAGAAGTAAGAAGTGTGAGAAGATCTTGATGGAAAACTCCTTCTTGAGACTATCCCAACAACACCTTAGAGACAAACTTGCAAAACTCAAGCACTGTGTGAGGTATAGAAATAGATAACATGTGAGAGTAAGCTAACATAATGAAATACTTCACAATATCAACTACTCTACATATATATATCATCAACAATACTATTGATGTATCTACTCAAGCAAGCTACTTTGCCCAAGAATCTACTCAAAACCATACACAAATTCAAAAATGAACAATGTCACATCATATGAAAGAAGCAAGTCAGAATACTCTTGATTACTCCAAATCCTCCAAATCTTCTTATTAACCCAAATGGGAGATCCTTGCAGCAAGAAATTGCTCCAATGGTCTCAAGAGAAAAATGGGATGAATGTATGATGGCAAGAGCAAGAGAGTGGGGCGAAATTTTTGTAGCATAACCTTAGCTCAAAGAATGGTCACCTAATGAGTGAGGGGAGGCTCTCTTTTATATCTCAAGAGGAAAATTGAACCCTCTTGGATGAGATCCATGTGTCAAAACCCAAGCAAAAGAGATGATCTCAAGGAGGGGGGCGCACCAACTTAGGGTTTTGGCATGGATAAGTGATGTGGAAGGGTGAGAGAGAGTGTGGGACCAAGAGAGGGTGAGGTGGTAGGCTAGGAAGGGCGCACCTCATGTGGGAGGGGCCTACAAGTCAATTAAATGACATTTCCTAAGGTTTATGATGAGGGCCCAGGGGGGGCGCAAATCTCCCTAGGGGAGTGAGGAAATGGGTGAGTGAACAAGTGAGGGGGTGTATGAAGGTTGTAATATGGGTTGGGTAGGCTAGGGATGACCCATCTTTCTCTTTTCCATCATTACTTAACCCCATTAACTCATATTTACAAAATTTACATTTTTGACTTAGCAATAAAAATTGTTGTTTTGATTGACTTTGACTCTGGGTGGACAAATGACTAGCAAAACTTGTCCGACTGAGCTGAAACTTGGTCCAAGGGTGTAGGGGGTGCGTTTCCATTTTATTTGAGCACAAATACCCATATCAAAATCCCAAGGACCTAGTTTTTACAATAATTGCTCAAAAACAATTAATTAATTAAATAATTAAAATCCCAACCTTAGGAAAATTAATTAAATTTAATTAATTAAAAAACACCTATCTAGACTCAACGAAATTTTGCAAAACTTTCTACAATGTCTAACATGGTCATTTACATCATTCCTAAACAATAGCTACCAGAGGCTGAGACCATTAGAACGTCGTTCACCACTTTGGAGGAATTATTGCAAGTGTGAGGGAAAAACTCAAGGGAAATCAATCAGGCTGAAAATCCCAATTAAAAACTTGAGGATAAAAAAACCTCAGTGAAAAGAACTCTCCCAATGAAAACATCCCAAGGTACCTGACCTAACTATGATCCATGCAAACCTATTACATTATTAATCCATGCAGGGGTGCAAAAATTCTATTTACAAAAATTTGTGTTGGTGGTATACATTGCCTTGCATCTGATGATGCATATCTTCATGGCACATGGAGTTGACCCCCTAGTTGAATAGGCGGTCAACAGAGAGTTCTAAGTATAGAGGGTTGAAGAAGAGTTTTAGTTAGTTGTAGTTAGTTGAAGAAAGCTCTAGAAGAGCTGAGTTCTCACTCTTCTATTATTAATAAGTTTTGTGTATTTAACTATCTGAGAAGCAATGAATTATTGAATTTTTAGAGCCACAACTCTTGTGGCTTTTATGTTCTATTTTGTTCTATTTTTGTGTGTTTGTGTGAGATTTTATACAATTGTAGTTGTAAGAAACTCGCCCCTTCCTCGTTCATATCAAGGCCTCCTAGTAGTACCCTTGTTCCCCAAGAGTGACAACCCTTGACTAGGATACATAGGATGGCCACCAAGGTGAAATAATGAAAAAAACATAACTTCCAAGCATCATGATCCCTGATCTGATTTCAATCCACGATCCTCACCTAAATTCCCGATGCATTAAATGTAACACTTTGTATGAAACAATGACTAGTGTACCTCATCTGTGTTGGACCACCACCATTGGATGAATGATGTTGATCAAGTGAATTAGATGAGAAATGATGAGGGGAGAGGCATCTGATGGTTGTTGTTTGTAGAGAATGCTAATCATCATCTCTGAGATCACTGTCTACAATGTGGATCATGGAGAGTGCTTTCCTCTAGTTATGCCTAGGTTAAAGGGGGTAACAAAGTGCATTTCCATCACTTCAAACATTTAGATTTCCATCTTTGCATAGTGATCTAGGACCCTCAATTTTGTTCATACACTAGGTTAAATTAAATTTAATGCATGTTGGAAATTACAATTTAGATTTCTATTTGTAATTTTGTGCATTTTCAACATTCAATTACTTTAGAAATATATTTTTTAGCATACAACTTTGGCCTAGGAATTTTAATTTGCATCTTAAATAGGAAAAACTTAGTTTTAAAAAATTTGGAATTCATTTTTTGTTTTTGTTTTAAACTGATTACAATTTTGAGAAATTAGTTTAGTGCATAAAATTTCATTTCTAGATTTGTTTTGAGTCTAAAAAATGTTATTTTCCAATAAAAGTAGACTCATTTACTTACTTTTTCTGTACTTCGTAAATTGATTTCGATTTTTGTTTTACATTTTATGAATTTATATCAAAAATTTACATTTCTAGATTACGTTTGAGTATTTCGATTTATGCTTTACATTTTATGAATTTATGTCAAAAATTTACATTTCTAGATTACGTTTGAGTATGAAAAACACATTTCCAGATCTTACTTGAAGCTCATTTCATAGACATTGCATTCTAGAATTAATTCTCTTGATTTCCTTTATAAATTTCTGCATTTTTCACTCATTTGATGCAAAAAATTTATATTTCAGATTGTATTTGAGCATTTAAATTTGAATTCCATACTTTAATTTTTCTTAAACTTCATTCCTTCTTTGCAAATCTGAAAGTGACCTACTTCACACATCACATAAATTGACATAAGATACAAGTCTAAGTATATCAATCATACCTATCCTACATTAGACTTGTGCCTCATTTCTAATCTGAAAGATACATAAACCATATTGCAAATAAAACTTAACTTGAGTCCTTGAACACTTTAATCAACCTTTTAACCTTGGAATTAGATTTACCTTAGGGAAGCCCCAATTGTGCTAGAAAAGATGTTAGGATATTTAGACACTTAGGAGTTAGTTAAGATCTACTTGGTCTATTGTGTCATTATGTAAAAGTGTTTTTTCTAGTGTATTTCTTTAGTATGCATTAGTATGCATCTGTAGTTAGGAAATCCGATGGTCACGATATGTTCCTGACATAGAGTGATTCGACGGTTCATACTCTCCTCGATTTTAACAACCATTGATCCATGGCTTAACACTCAATTGGTCCATGATCTCTATTTAAAGAGCATGGAGGGTCATTTGCCAATGATTGATTGTGAGAAACTCTCTTGTAAAATCTCTCTGTAATATTTTTTTTTTGCATTAATAAACTGCTCCAAGTGGCCGCATTGGTTGGGGCTGTGGATGTTTCCCCATAGGGGTTTTATCACGTGAAAACATTGGTGTGTTGATCTTTGATCTGGTTATGTGAGTGGTTATTGAAGGTGTTCGTCCTCTGTTGGAATACCTGTATTGTCGAACATAAGAACTAAGTGAGAGGATGGGTTGTTGTGGCGATAATGGGTAGCTTTCCTAAGTTTAACTTGAGTTTTCACCTTGGTGGTTGGGATTTTACCACCATCGATGCTATTTTTTGTTGTAACACCAATATTGTGGTTGCCACACCTCTTGGATCTAGTTCTAAATAATTGACCCAGGAGGCACCCACCTTACAAAGTAACTTAGGGTGGAGCCTGTATTGAACAAATTACATAAAAAAACATACTTACAATCAAATAATTCAATATCATGTGGGTCATTACTTCGTGAACGTGATACACCTTTGTGACAATTTTTTCGAGATCCTTGGATGCCAAATTTGCTCTTCAAAGTAGTAGTAGTACCAAAAATGATGGGGGATTTTTTGGGAGAGTGTTATGTATATCAAATAAACATAATTCATAATATATACCTAGACTATAGAACTTAGGATATTAATATAATTAATATAATTATTAAAAAGGTGCATCACATAAAGGAGTATTTTTACCTCAAAGGTCACCTTGAGGCCTATATAATTCCAAGGCCACTCATCATTGTAACCATCCTATCATTCATAATAATAATAATAATAATAATAGTAATAACAATAATTTTTTTTTTAACATCACAACCAAGCCAGACACCAAATTGTTGTATGAAACCCCTTTGTTTGTGGGACAAGGGATCCCCTTCGTGCATTGATTTGACTTTTAAAGTCTACATTTATACATCATCAATTTTTATCCAATCTTAGAAATCAAATATTCTTGAGCTTTTATTCTCCATTGATATCAGAGCTCAACCATCCGTTCACTTGGAAATTGAGATCGTACAATTTCGTACAGACTTGTACAATTTTGTATAGTTCTACACATTTCCATACAATTTTGTACCATAGCCAGCATAATCATCTCTGCAAAATTATGAAAATTCCAAGAAAATTCAGTGTACAACAACAATATAAGATAATGAAAATTGATCACAAAAATAAGACAATGAAAATTGATCACAAAAATACTCTTCCAGTAGTTAGGAAAATGACAGATATTAATTCTAGGGTGGAGAAACTAGAGAGATAATATAAGTAGGATTAGACATAACTTAAAAGATGGATACAATACTAACGGAAGAGATTACATTAAAAATGCCAATCTAAAACAAGAATTAACACAAAAACTCAAGAAAGAGACCCCTACAGACATAAGGATGAAATGAAACAACGCATGGATAAGATGAAACACGAGATAATACATAAAATCAAGAAAGAGATCAACATAATAAAAGCACGAGATACAATTAGGCATGGAGAAATTAGAGAAATTCCTCACAGGTAAGTAACCCAAATACAAATTCCCCAAATACAAATAGTCCACAATCTAGTTCTCTAAGTACAAATAATCCATAGTCGATTCTTCAAGTACAACAAATCCACAACCAACTATTCTCCCCAATGGCTTACAATCATTAATTTCAACCAACCACCTCCTATACAAATCAACCAATATATAGCCACTCGATGAGGGAAAAACTAGAGTTAACTATTTTTTTTGGAGATGAAAAGTGATAGCTTGGATTAACGAAGTAGATGAATACTTTGAAATACATAACATTCACTTTGATGAGGAAAATGAAGTATGCTTACTTGTAGCTTGAGGGTAATGCATATAATTGACACATGTGGTGGAAGTTTGTGAGTAGGGCGTGCTCACATAGTTGGGATAGTTTTAAAAATGATTTTTTCAAGAGGTTTATGGAATTTATGAAATTCAAATGGAAAGGGAAGAACTCACAACTCTCATAGGTCTGCTACAAACAAGCCTCACAATATTCATAAATAATTTTGCGATCAAGATGACTCTCCTCAATGGAAGATGAAATTATCCAGGATTTCTTTGAGGATAAAGCATTTCTAAAGAGAAAGACAATGTTATGTATATTAAATTAGCATAATTCATTAAATATAAAACTTATGATATTAAGATTGTTATCACACAATTTGTAGTTAGGATAAATATAGATGTGAAGAGGCAAACTGGTGTAATTGGAACCAATCCCACCCAATGTCACCTTGATGGGAAGGTTCTTTCTGTTTAGGGAGGTAAGGCCTAAGGGAGATGTCCCCGGTGACCTGAGGTTTTGAGAAGGCAAAGGATTGTAAGACAAAGGTATATTTCCCCCCTCACAAGTCACCACCTGAGTAGATAGTCTGGCTAACAGAAAATAAAGAGAAATGTAACCAAAGAGATACACTTGCCCGGGACAAAGCAACAAGAAACAAATATATGAAAGCTTACTCACTTGGTTAGTACTTCATGTAATCAATGACTATCTGATATGTATAAGCAATTGAATAATAAATATTTACGAAATCAATGTTTATAAAATATTAATGATGCATAATGTCACTTCCTCAATAAATGCTAAGAAAACGTGGCATTCAATGTAACAATCAATACTTCATTCAAGTAATGCCCCTAAATAACCATTCAATTGCTCACAAATACAACAATAGCTGCACAATGATGTTAATAGCAAGAGATGACGACAACATTCAGTTAGTAGGGTTAGCCTTAGGCTAGGGTTAGAATAGTTAGGGTTTCATTCAAAGTGTTTGAGAGTGGTTTTGATCATAGTACTCACAAGCTAGGTCTTAGATCAATGTGTTCCTAGGGTAAATGGAGTCAAAAGGAGGACGCAGGAGTTGAAGGATCAAGGAAGATAAAAAGGCCAAGGACTGGAGGGTCAAGTCCTGAGGTGTTGCTATGGCAAGGCCTCAAGGTGAAAACCCTAGGGGAGAGAGAGGCTCACTTTGGTGTAGGGGAACTAGGCCTCAATTCTCTCTCCTCCTTCCTTATATTTAATGGCAAATCGGCTAGCTCAGAAAGTGGCATAAGACTAAGACAAGAGGTATTGCAGGCAACGTGTTTCTATGGCAAGACTTTACCAACAAACCCTAGGGGAAAAAACAACTCTTCAAGGTGTAGGGGAACTAGGCCTTGAGACGTCTTATCCTTCTTAGCCCAAAAAAGGTAAAACGGCTAGCAAAGAAGAGGAATAACAGAGTGTATCTAAGGCTAGGCTCTTTCTCTCTTCAAATAGGCCTTGAGACGTCTTCTCCTTCTTAGCTCAGAAAAGGTAAAACTACTAGCAAAGAAGAGGAAGAATAGAGTGTAGCTAAGGCTAGACTCTTTCTCTCTTCAAATAATGGCTGAAAATTTTGACGGGGACATCAGACAAGGGCCTACAATGTGTGCTTTTCACCTAGGGTTTATTTAACAAATCATAACAATATATGTAAGAAATAACAATACAACCATTCAATTAATAATTTTTGCAGAAATTCACTTACTTTCACCAAGAAATAACATAACAAACCCTAGTTGTAACACCTTCCATCAAGAAATATGCCAAAAATGCCAATAGAAATCCAAAAATGCCTTCCTTCAAAGTGCACCTTACAATTTCAGCCAATAACCCAAGTGTAGCACAAATTTCAGACCTCACTAATGAGTGAGTGAGAGATGATGAAAAAATGAGAGTGAAAACTCTCAATTTATAATGTACCATGACCTAGTTTAACTTTTAGGTCATAAAAAGGTTGACAAAGCCAAAATACTAAAAATCATATTGTTTTACATTAAAATATTAAAATTAAACCCTAATCAAGCTAAAGAGAGATGCCAAGCCCCTCTTAGGGTGACGTTAGCCCCTTTTGGGGCAAATGAAACATCTTGGAGAAAAATGTTAGCCCTCCCTAGGCTTCTCCAACCTGCCACACATGACAACACTGCGAAATCTGCCTCCCAAGACATCTACAAGGCTGGATGACATCATGATGATCATGGGTGACGTCTTGGGCTTTCCAGGGTCAACGTTCCAATGGAGGAGGCACAACCTCCCTAGGTCAAGCTCTGCCATGGTGCTTCTGGTGGAATGTCCTCCTCTTCTCTGGTGCAAATCCTTTGACCATATTTGTTCTATCTCTACCCTACCCCCTGATGGGGTCTCAACATCTATCTGGTGGGATCTTTAGCCCCATGGAGGTTCGAATAGATCATCTCCCCATGTGTACCAGTCCAACATGGTACTTGTTCGTTGGGCATGATCCTATACATCAACAACTACGCCCTCCATGGGCTCATAAGTCATAGGGATCATAGAAATGTCAATCACATATCATCATCAATATTATTAAACATGTGCATAAAACCCCTACTATCTCAGTTAAAAGATCAAAGATATTACACAAGCCTGCAATACAAGTTTGGGGAAAGTGACAGGGCATCCTATTGGGCTAGTGTGCATTGGAAAAGGAAAGTTCCCAGAAAAGACTTCATCTAAGCCATGTAAGTGGGTGATGTGGATAAGGGATGTCCTGACAATGGGTGTAGTGGAAGCAGGGGATGCAAGGTTTTACTTGTGGGTGCCTTTGTAGAAGGTGAGCTGCACCTGTCTTGGATGCAATTTTTCCAAGCCCAATTCATGCCTTTTATTCTTTATTCTTTTATTCTTTATTTATTTTTCTTCAAGAGACTAATTAGGGGACACTGCCCTGGCGTGGTGACCAGTGGTGACATTGTTACTGACAAGTACTTTCACATAAATGAGAATTTTTCCTCGTGATGAGATTCCCTTTCCCTTGGCCATGCAACCAAGGGTCACTACCTTGGCATGGTAACCAATTGGTGGTAATGTCATACTGCTAGGTACCCATCGACCTAATAGGCTGGCTCGTGATGAGACCTCCTATCCTCTGACTAGGTCTTGTTTTATTATTTCTTACGGGTCCCTCTTGTTTATTGTCGAGAATCCTTTTATAGCTTTCTCGGGGATCCCTGGGTGAAGCATCTCGAGGTTTTATTATTAGGCTTTTATCTTTTTCCATCTTTCTTTTACCTTCTAGGCCTTTAGCCCCTTCTTCCCATGAGGTAGGGTGAAATCCTCAATTGATAGGTCAACCCAGTGCCCTGACAAGTGTAATTGGATAGGTGAGTATGAATCAATATGAAAAGGTGATGCTATGATGGGAGTGGACGATGGATTTTCATAAATCCCCCCAGTGGCAAACCATAACCTACATACATAGGCTTGCTAGGGAATCCTGTCAATCCCCCCATACATGGTCAAGTGGGCAAGGATAAGATCCAAGCATTTTTTAGAAACAAAAGGAATAAAATGCACATATTCAAAGGTTTTGAAGATTAGAGTGACACATACCATGATACCCAAACTCATTACCTCATGGAGAAAGAACCATCTTAGACACAAGACCAAGCCGATGGTGATGGATGCTGCTGCTATTGAAAAGATAGAGGCATTGGAAGGAAGAAAAGGTGGGCTCTCCAGGGCCATGATAAAGTCGATTTGGCTCTTGGTATTCCATGTCTAGGATGTGTGGGCCTCGAGACATGATCTCCTAGTTATCCCTAAAAGTGGGGGATAACAAAGATAATTATTAAAAAAGGTGCATCATTGTAAAGACATAGCTTTACGTGAAAGGTCACCTTGATGCCTATAAAATGGGCCACTCATCATTGTAATCATCCTATCATTCATATATTGTACATTCATACATTATTTATTTTTATCCAATCATGGAAATCAAATATTCTTGAGATTTTATGCTCCATCTTAGACCCAGTTTTGGATAATTGACTTGGGAATTCCACCCTACAAAGTAACCCAGAGTGGATCTTTCCTTGAATGAATTACATAAATAATTGTACTTAGAATCAAAGAAGTCAATATTGTAAGGGTCATTTCCCTGTGATACACCTTAAAGAAATTTGTTTTGGGAGCCTCTAGTGCCAATGTTTCTCTCCAAAGCAGTAGTATTACCAAAGAGGATAAAATATTTTTTGAGCATGGCCATATTGCATCCCCTTATTATAGAAATGTCATGGTTGGATAGGCCATCTAGGACACATGTAATGGGAAGATGACACATAAAAATTACTTTGCAATAGCCCCAAGGTTCATAGTCCCTTCAACCATAGCTTTAGCCCTCATATCCCTAGTCTCATATCCCAAGTTTGATGGTTGGCATTTTGATTCCCATGGAATCTTGTTTTATTTTTTATTTATTTTTATTTATGGTTAAAGTAGTACCAATGAACACTCTTTTCCTTGCAAGCATTTGTTACTGAGGGAAAATGATCTAGGTAGAAATTTCTTTCCACTGTCAAATAGTAAAGAACTAGGTGTAGATTCTATATTAGCAATGAAAGGCATCTGAGGTGTAATAGTGTGTAGGAGCAAGTGCCTTTAATTTGAGACTAGGTAGTGATGAATATAGTTACCACTAACATTTGGTT
>ML811248.1:163086-195145 GCA_009831015.1 Picea engelmannii | reverse complement strand
TAATAGCACTTAATCATTTGCTCATATGTACATGATAAAGATAATCATTGATTTTATGAAGTACTAACCCACTGCAAAGCACATTTTCTAGTCTTCTTTGTCTTGTCTCGCAAACAGGTGCAATCATCAGTGGAAGACTTCTTTCTTGATTATCCCATACTTGGGCAACAATCTGTGAAAGGGAACTTATTTGACTTGGTCCTTTACCCTTTAGCCTTTCATTTACACAGATTGCCTTAGGGACGTCTCCCTTGGATTAGCCCTCCTAAATAGAAAGAGCTCCCCATCGAGGTGACAGTGGGTGGGGAAGCTCCTGTTACGCCGGTTTCAAGCCTTGACTCAAGCTCCTTATACCTTTCCTACAAACCGTGCGATAACACAACCAAGGGTCACTACCCTGGCATGGTAACCAATTGGTGGTAATGTCATACTGCTAGGTACCCATCAACCTAATAGGCTGGCTCGTGATGAGACCTCCTATCCTCTGACTAGGTCTTGTTTTATTATTTCTTACGGGTCCCTCTTGTTTATTGTCGAGAATCCTTTTATTGCTTTCTCGGGGATCCCTGGGTGAAGCATCTCGAGGTTTTATTATTAGGCTTTTATCTTTTTCCATATTTCTTTTACCTTCTAGGCCTTTAGCCCCTTCTTCCCATGAGGTAGGGTGAAATCCTCAATTGATAGGTCAACCCAGTGCCCTGACAAGTGTAATTGGATAGGTGAGTATGAATCAATATGAAAAGGTGATTCTATGATGGGAGTGGACGATGGATTTTCATAAATCCCCCCAGTGGCAAACCATAACCTACATACATAGGCTTGCTAGGGCATCCTGTCAATCCCCCCATACATGGTCAAGTGGGCAAGGATAAGATCCAAGCATTTTTTAGAAACAAAAGGAATAAAATGCACATATTCAAAGGTTTTGAAGATTAGAGTGACACATACCATGATACCCAAAGTCATTACCTCATGGAGAAAGAACCATGTTAGACACAAGACCAAGCCGATGGTGATGGATGCTGCTGCTATTGAAAAGATAGAGGCGTTGGAAGGAAGAAAAGGTGGGCTCTCCAGGGCCATGATAAAGTCGATCTGGCTCTTGGTATTCCATGTCTAGGACCTGTGGGCCTCGAGACATGATCTCCTAGTTATCCCTAAAAGTGGGGGATAACAAAGATAATTATTAAAAAAGGTGCATCATTGTAAAGACATAGCTTTACGTGAAAGGTCACCTTGATGCCTATAAAATGGGTCACTCATCATTGTAATCATCCTATCATTCATATATTATACATTCATACATTATTTATTTTTATCCAATCATGGAAATCAAATATTCTTGAGATTTTATGCTCCATCTTAGACCCAGTTTTGGATAATTGACTTGGGAATTCCACCCTACAAAGTAACCCATAGTGGATCTTTCCTTGAATGAATTACATAAATAATTGTACTTAGAATCAAAGAAGTCAATATTTTAAGGGTCATTTCCCTGTGATACACCTTAAAGAAATTTGTTTTGGGAGCCTCTAGTGCCAATGTTTCTCTCCAAAGCAGTAGTATTACCAAAGAGGATAAAATATTTTTTGAGCATGGCCATATTGCATCCCCTTATTATAGAAATGTCATGGTTGGATAGGCCATCTAGGACACATGTAATGGGAAGATGACACATAAAAATTACTTTGCAATAGCCCCAAGGTTCATAGTCCCTTCAACCATAGCTTTAGCCCTCATATCCCTAGTCTCATATCCCAAGTTTGATGGTTGGCATTTTGATTCCCATGGAATCTTGTTTTATTTTTTATTTTTTTTTATTTATGGTTAAAGTAGTACCAATGAACACTCTTTTCCTTGCGAGCATTTGTTACTGAGGGAAAATGATCTAGGTAGAAATTTCTTTCCACTGTCAAATAGTAAAGAACTAGGTGTAGATTCTATATTAGCAATGAAAGGCATCTGAGGTGTAATAGTGTGTAGGAGCAAGTGCCTCTAATTTGAGACTAGGTAGTGATGAATATAGTTACCACTAACATTTGGTTAGGAAATCTTCCATTGTCAAAGTAGAATTTTTGTTGAACTTCCATGTTGGAGACTTGTATTTTGGAAAAGAAGACATCTTCAATGGATCGTCATGATCCTCCCTATAATCCACACCATACAATTTTATTACCATGACACACACACACACACACACACACACACACACACACACACACACACACACACACACACACACACACACACACACTATAATCCACATTATTAATTATCATACTTCTCAATTTTTTATGTGGACACTATTTAATGCATATTGAATGGAAATGACATAAACAATAACATTTAACACATGTCCTTTTGTTTTTTTTCTTGTCACGTCCTCTTATGTTGATTTTCAAAGGCAACATGCTTGATCAACTCACAAATTTAATTGAAAAAAATAAGGAAATACATTCTCATGATATTGTTACCTACTTGATGCCATGACTTTGGACTGCAATTGCAGTTGTGGACACATATATTTGCAGATCTTGTTGTCATGGATATAATTGAAGCCATGATATTGTGACACTTGACACTCTGTTAGAATTGCATTTATTCTGAACTTAAGGTGACATTAGGGACTGTTTTGAATGGGACACCATTATGTCTTAAGTTTTCTTCATTCGACCTCAAATGATAGGAGAGATAGATATAGTGGACCATGATATATTCCCTGAATCCATTCCCTCTGTACATCTCCCTCCTATTGCAGCTGTCTGCACTCAGATTTGATGGTTTTCCATGTTTTAGTGTAGATCTCATGCTTTGATTTACTTCTTTCTCTTTATATTGGAAACATTTTGGTACTCATGATTTGTATTGACATCATTGTACTCAACAGTCCCATTGACCTACTTTGTGGTCATTTGTTGGACATTGATATAATTATCTTATCTTATCTTATGTCATATCACATTGTAGCTAGCCAAACCTCTCTCAAAGTCAGGATATCCAAGAATATTGCATGCTCCGCTCATCACCTAGGTCTACTTCTATACTTTACCGGTGAAATTTAAAATTCGGGTTATGCATGACTAACTAGGTCTTACAGTTGTATGCCCATTTACATTCAACTCCATCAAAATTTCAAAATTTTTTCCCATTTTTTCTATCTTGAAACTTATGTCTCCATCCTATCGCCTTTATATTGCATATTGACACTTATGCCACCATCCTCTCACCTTGCCATTACATCTCGACACTTGTGCCTCCATCATATAAACACTTGGCATACATATCCATAAGAGCACTCTCGCTCTCCATGGTTCGTTTGATTGATATTCATGCCCAACAAACTTCTAGCATCATCAACGTATTCCACATTCATTATTCCCAATGGAAATGGTTCTCTTCATGGTTCCCTGCATAAAATCACTTTCCTTGTAGCTAAACCACGATTGGAAATTCATGATACTCTCATGCAACAACCAACCTCACTCGATAACAATTGTTAGGAAATAAAAATACGAGAGAAAAATAATATTTCAAATCATAGAAGCAACACACATAAATCACACTAGATTTATCTCAAAAAACCCTTATGGGAAAAACCATCCAACAATAGATTTATTATTCCCCTTGGAAAAACCCGACCAATGTCTTGGCCTCGACCAAGTGAGCCTTCACCACTCAAATATTGACACATTACAATGAAGTATCACTATCGTTTTATAGGATTTTATTACATGTAATCCACGTGMTCAATACCACGGGTCACCAATACCAAGTGCCTAAAACCACCACTATTGACCTAAAAAATYTGACCCTTTCATCGAGTCAATTTTATCCTAATAGGACTTGTGCTACACCCTTAAAGATTGTTGCATGAGAAACATCCTTTTCCTATTATTCATTTGTCCTATCCTCTTCTTGTCCTACTTCTCTTTCTCTAATTAATGGATTCATGGGGTCAATTACTCATCAATTCTAGCACTAGAGGTGTAGCCCCTCTTCACCTTGACCTTATTCTCCAAAAACTCTACCTCTTTTTTGAATGTTGTTGAAAATCTCTGCTAGTAAGMCTCTGTTGAATCCTATCAAATTTTAAGCATTTAATGCATTCAATTTCAGATCTGAAAATTAATTTCAAGTGACCTCAAACAATAAAATAGGGTTGTTATCACTGAATAATTTTACACTGAAATTCTGACAAAATTATAACGGAAGCACAAAGATCAGAGCAAAAACATCCATGCACAAGACACAATTTCCGTTCAATAAAAAATTCAGATTGAGAATTTTGAGGACAAAACCAGTCCTCTAAACAAATTTACAATTTCAACAAAATTCTGGAAAATATTCCAACTTACAAATCTATAGAAAACCTTAGCTAACGGAAACCCTATTTGACATTACCTATAAGACCCCCTTCATTATCAATTTTTCTCACACGTATGATGTACGAACATGTAATAAATTTTCCATACTATCCCACACGTGCGATTGTATGATTTGACTGTTGTACCGATGCACATGTGTGGTACATACTGCAATAAATATTGTGTTGTACAGTTCACACGTTCTGTAAGGTTTGCAAATGCGACATGTTCTCCTGTTGTATGGTTCGCACATGTGGTACGAATTGTTGTAGGAATTGTAAAACTCCACATGTGTGACCTATTTATCCTTTCTCCTCAAATGCGTGGCTTCTCTTCCTTGGATGAAAATTGAGAAAGAAATACCAACAAACCCTAGATTATATTTTTCCAAGTGAATAATTTCCTTGTTGAAATTGCCACCCCAATCTCCTTGGAAAGAGTGCTCACTCATTCATGCCAACTCTATAACGACAAGATAAGATGTGTCATGTCTCCTCACATTGCCTCTCTTTTGATAGGAGTCTAAAGTGAGTTTAGAATCCCTTAACTTACTTTAAGGATCCCTCCTTTAAACTCAACATTAAATTAGAATTGTTTATTCCTCCAAGTGGGTGCCAATCCCCAACAATAACAATTCCAAGCCCTAAATCAATATACAAGTGATTTTCACAAAGTAAAAATGAAATGTCGGTTCCAACAAATATTCCCACATGCTTGACACCAAGGCTAATGTGAGAATACCTGCTTGATGCTACAAAAACATCAACACTCCCTCTTAGCAAGGGAGGTATTCTCCACCATTCTTAGCTTGTCTCTGAAGTAGACAAACTTCCCCTTCACTAGGGGTTTGGTGAGAATATCTGCAATATGTTCATCCATGGAAATGTGTTGGATCTTCATAACTCCTTTCTACACCTTTTCTCCGATGAAGTGGCATTTGATCTCAATGTGTTTCGACCTGTCATGAAACATTGGATTCTTTGAGAGTTTGACACAACTCTGATTGTTTCAATAAATCATAGTAGGCTCTAACACTTGACCAAATAATCCTTCAAGAATCTTGTGAAGCCAAATAGCCTCACAACTCGCCAAACTAGTTTCTATATACTCTGCCTTTGTTGAACTCAGTGCCATGGAAAGTCTATTTTCTCTTGAACCAAGAAACCATTGCTAATCCTAGGCTAAATAAACCACCAAATTCACTCTTCCTATCAACTGCACTACTTACCCAATCTGATTCTAAATATCCATGCAACCTCACTCCATCACCCCCAACATATCTCAAACGAAAACCAATTGTACCTTGAAGATACCTGAGCACATGCTTTGTTGCTACCCAATGCACCTGCCTCGACTCAACCATGAATTGGCTCAAGGTGTTGACATTAAATCAAATGTTCAGCCTGGTGTTGACCAAATACATCAAACCAATCAACTGCTTGTACATTGTGGGATCCACCAAATTTGAATTCGAAGCCCCCAACTGTTAATGAAAAGGAGTGCCATTATCCTAATACCAACAATTTCAAATTCTACCTGGTTAGAGAAAAATAGTCAGGATTACCGCCTTGTGTTTATAGCCTTTTTTTACAAAAAAATCAATTAATTCTCAATAAATATGTCCTTGGAATTAATGCTATCTTTTAGAATTGTAGTATGTCAAGACAAAAAAAAATATAACAAAAAATGTTTTTTATTTTATTTTTAGAGCAACTTTAGAAATAACAATTTGATATAAGCTTACAAAGTAACTCAAATGAGACTTCAAAACCACATGAAGATTTTATTTATTTAAATCTAAAAATACAACCAACAATGTTCTTCATACCCAAAGGGTAAGTACCAGAATGAGACTTAGTAGTCAAAGATGATATATTAAATCATATAGGGACTATTGATATCTTTAAGTGAAAGCAAGAGTGAAACAAAGTTGGAATGACAGGCCACACATGCCACTACCTACAAAGTTCTTAATCAATACTGAAAAAATAATCCAGAAATCTAATAAAAACCTGATTATTAGAGACAAATGATCAACATTGTGAAGTATATCAATAAATCAATACTTCTTGGTTCTCCTTATTGACAGGCCACAAATGCCACTACCTACAAAGTTCTTAATCAATACTGAAAAAATAATCCATAAATCTAATAAAAACCTGATTATTAGAGACAAATGATCAACATTGTGAAGTATATCAATAAATCAATACTTCTTGGTTCTCCTTATTTCCACCTTCAGTAGGATCTTGCTATAAAAAATAAATCTTAGAGATGAATGAAATAGTAAAGTAATCTAACTTAAGAAGAAAAAACAAACCTTATGAGAGTTTTTTTCTCTATAACTTTTTTGCTTTTGCTTGTCCTTTGGAATTTTCTTTTATTTCTCTCAAAAGTAGTTTGAGACGTTCAACTAATTTTAGTTAAGTTATTAACTAATTTTAGTTAATGAGGAAAACTCATAATTGAATAATAATAATATTTAATGATAAGGATAAAATAAATACTAACTGATAGGCGGGGACCCCCTAATTTCTCCATTTAAATCTTTAAAATTTTTCCCTTGTTCATCCTTAAAAGTAGACACAAATTAATGTCATCCAACATTCATTTAATTATCAACATAGTACATATCCCAATAAGCTCATAGAAAAACTTGTAAACATCCTTGTGACTCATGAATGATAAGTATATTTATTAAAAATAAACATATCAAATTGTTGTCTAAGTCAAAAGGGTGTTACAATATATCAAAATGAATATTTTGGTAGAAACAAATTAATGTCATCCAACATTCATTTAATTATCAACATAGTACATATCCCAATAAGCTCATAGAAAAACTTGTAAACATCCTTGTGACTCCTAAATGATAAGTATATTTATTAAAAATAAACATATCAGATTGTTGTTCAAAAAGGGTGTTATAATATATCAAAACGAATATTTTATGTCATTAACTGTCCCAAAATAATATTGTTGTGAAAATGCCCAAAACTGAAGAGTAATCAACCTGCCCAAAGCATACCACTTTCCAAAAAATAATAACCAGAACTGTGCTCAAAAGTAAACCATCATAATAATCCTATATAATAAGAAATCATACTTTTTATGTGAGGTAGCTTGTCTCTTTTTACTTTCCCGTGGCTTTATGACTTCCAAGCTTTCATTAACAAGTGCTTCAACTTTTGTTGCTGATGCTTCCAGATGTATGTGCTTAAAGAAAACGTGTTTACTTTAATTTTTGGATGTTTGGCATGAGAGGTGATCAAATGTGAGGAAGTCATTGACTAATCAGAATTGACAGACTAGGCAGGTTGTTTTCCTTTGCTAGGCTTGAGTTCTTGAATATGAGAATTAAGATTTTTAAATGGTTGAGTGTAATGGGCATGAGAATCTTCAAATGTAATATGCAGGGAAGATCGCTTTGGAGGAGGTGGATGTAATGGAAATAAAGTTGCGGGCCATCCTTGAATTTGGTTTTGAGGAGGGTTAACAACATCCTCCCAACCATTATTGGATGGGATCTTCGGTTGTAACGAAACATGTGGTTGAAAAGGAATGCCATAAATGTTTGGATGAGGTTGAAAGGGTGGTATTCCAAGTGGAGGACGAGGTTGGAAATCCCTTTGTCCTGCTAAGTTCAAGAAATCAGTTTGTAGGAGCTGGCTAAACTCCTTAGAGTTGACATCAAAATGGATTGAGAAGCCAAGTTTTTTTCCCCCAAATTTATTCAATCTCCTTCTTCTACCCCTATTTCCTCTGCCACCACTTCCTGTATTGAAGAAACTAATTTATAAGTGCAAAGAGTTAGAGCATGCATACAATAGCTAATAAGCATCAAATACCATTTGCATAAAATAACTTAGAAATATCTCTGTTTACAAGAAACAAACATCCAAGCAATCAAGGACACACAAGGAAAGTCAATCAAAATATCAATTTTTCTCTTCAACTCTTCTTTCTCACAAGGTCATTGTTATTTAAGAACATGGTAAAATTAATGTATTTAAGGAATATGTTGGGTTTGTAATGTGCGAACAATGAATTAATGGTAAGGAAAGATAATTTCACATGTTAAAAAATAATTAATCATCGAACATATATAAAGTCAAATTGTTTATTAACAATCTCTTTATAATTTCCATGCCAATTTTATACCCCCCTCTGCCAATCCTTTATTGTCAAAAATTAACCTTACATCACGGGGAAATGCTTTTGAATTAAAATGAATATGGGATTGGGAGTTGGGAATAACTCATGGAAAGTGAAAATATGGAGGAGTTGACCCGGAGCAATAAAAATTGAATTTATCAAATATAACTAGCCTGTAACATACTCTTTTAAAATATGACCATAACCATATACATATCCCCATCATAATATATTCTTGTTTCCAATATTGATACCAATTTATCAAGAAGTATTTTAATTTCATACCACACGAGGAAATATAAATGAGCATTTGAGATGATATATAAACATGGGATTGAAGGAATAGCTTATGAAAAGTGATAACATGAGGGAATTGATCCTGTGTATAAGAAATAAAACATTGCAATCCTTAAACAAAAAATCATTTCCATTTGAATATTCAAGCCATGAGCAATGATACTTAATAGTTGCAAATATATGCCAACCTTAAATGAACCATTTCTTTCAATAGAAATTTTCATCGAATGCACACAACTTTTATCACCACTGTAAAATCATTTGCTTAACAATGAGAATCATAATTTATTCATCACAAGTAATATATCTATTTCAACTCCAAGAAAATTGTTTACTAGAGATCTTTAAATCCAAACTGTCATGAGACTGTGTGATATTTTAATAAAAGTTACAGTTTGAAAATGAAAATATTATTTTTTCAAGCTGATATGAACCATTCCCAAATAACCTTTTGTATAAAAAAAATTTGAATAGGTCCGAATAAGGTATTTTCCATTCTCACTATTTAGATTTTCCAACATATCATACATTACTTTCAAGAAAATGGCCATTGCATCCCAAAAAAGAATCGATGTATATTAAACTAGTCATCTTCCAAAAATGGCTAGGGGCCGATCATATTATTTTTTCATATGTGAGATATGTGAAACTCCTCTTGTATGATTGAATAATATTCTTTAACTTGCTAGGATGCGAAACCTAGGGTTTATCAACAAAATAAGCTTTAACTTTTGACATCAACCAAGCAATGCGATAAGATAGTTTTTAAAAGATTGGGTTTTGAAACCAAACTGAATATTTCGCTTTGTATGATATGAACCATTCCCAAATAACCTTTTGTATAAAAAAAAATTGAATAGGTTCGAATAAGGTATTTTCTATTCTCACTATTTAGATTTGCCAACATATTATACATTACTTTCAAGAAAATGGCCATCGCATCCCAAAAAAGAATCGATGCATATTAAACTAGTCATCTTCAAAAAATGGCTAGGGGCTGATCACATTATTTTTTCATATGTGAGATGGGCCGATCATATTATTTTTTCATATGTGAGATATGTGAAACTCCTCTTGTATGATTGAAGAATATTCTTTAACTTGCTAGGATGCGAAACCTAGGGTTTATCAACAAAATAAGCTTTAACTTTTGACATCAACCAAGCAATGCGATAAGATAGTTTTTAAAAGATTGGGTTCTGAAACCAAACTGAATATTTCCCTTTGTATCATGACTCCAAAAAACATTTCCAGGAAAGGAACACACAAGGTGCAATCCAATAGAGATATGAAAAACCCATAACCTTGGTTCCAAGCAGAAGGTACTCCAAAATGACACAGGCTTCACTCAAGCAGAATGTTACATATTAAGATGAAAACATGGTTTAATGGAAACTCATAAATAAAGGGCAAGTCGAGGAGAAACCCATTGTTCTTTTTCTTTTAAAAAGAGATAAACACTTATGATGCGTAACATTGAGGTTGAATACCAAAATTTCACCATAAAATGTGTTGAGGAAGAAAAACTCTGAGACAGTTTGGAAAAACCCTGCAAGATTTACAATTTTTGAATGGATACGAACCAGAGAGCCAGAAAGTAAAGTGAAATGATCAATTCATTCTTAGGTGTGAAGGAAGAAAATGACAGAACAGACTCACAAGCAAAGCATCATGCTCATTCGTAGTTAGACTAGTAACATACCTTCAATAACAACTTGTTTTTCCTTTGAGAAAGATGAGTTTCACTGCCAAACAACCATAACCAAGGGTTGAATAGAAAATCTATCTAGAGATCGATTCCAAAACCAACAAAATGAAAATGCCATAATTCTCAAGGTGGTAACCTCAACAAAAATCCCGCGTCTCCTCATGTTGCCTCAACATTAAGTATTTTTCAGATCATTCTTCCAATTAATCAACCACAATGAATAGAAATACAACCTACCATCCCATATATGAAGCAGTTCATGTGATTTAATATCCACATCAACCAAGTATTATTTCTATTTGGAACAACGCCCAACTTAACATTATTCCCAATTAACCCACATTTATTTTCCAATTCAATGATGTGACAATGTATACACATTGCAATAAAGGTTTAAGGAAAGGTTCAAATGATATCAATATGTCATATGAAATCAAAACAATATACCATATGCATCATGTTTGAAAGAACTTCCAACTTTAAAACTTCATCATGCCACCTTTCAATATAACAAAGACATAGCATATATGAGAGCCGAAACTATAATACAACATGTAACATTGTGTTATGTCATTTGAGAACCATTTCATGTTGGATTGTTGTGATATATCGACCAAATTTTAAAAGTAAAGACCACCATATCAATTTAAACTTGCATATGCTATGGGAACTCCAATATGGTACCCACCTTTTGATAACATATCAACTATTAGCATATATGTAGATAGGATGGCCATACATTTTTTATCCATAGCATGGAAAACAATTATATGTTTTCAATCACCATATATTGGAGAAACCTAAACGGATAATCGATATGCAACAATATACCTCCAATGCTATCATTAGAACTTGTAATGAGGGGATTGCCACTTTTACTTCTTTTCCCAGGGGGTCCCACCTATAATTAAGTATTTATAAAAAATAGATATAATTTTTTTTAATATTAGTGCCTTGCAACCATTTGCAAGAAGTGTCTAGTTGACCATTTTATGAGTCAACATCTGGCGACTCCACATGGTAGGCAATTTTTAGATTTGCTAGAACCAAGCATCTTTGGTTTTTCTTTAATCCATTTCAGGAAACATCAATCTTATCTCTAATATACTCTTGCAGAAAACAATATAGAGAGAAGAACAAGCAAGAAGAAGCGAGATATCTTAGTACTTCATTTATCAACAAAATTTCTGTAGGTTAGGCAACTACTACATAAGTAGCATTACGAACCCAAGAATATCATCTATCTCTTTCTAGTCTCATAGATTTCACAAGATCAATATAATGTGCATTTGGCATGACAAAACAAATGGACTTACAAATTAAACAAAGAAAATGTTAAAACAAAATTGACATGACAAAACAAATGGACTTATAAATTAAACAAAGAAAATGTTAAAGCAAAATTGAATCAAAATTGATAAAAAAAATCAATCAAATCAGTCTGGATCAACATAATCCCTCATATGTGAGCCATTAGTTGTAAATGAAAATAGTCTCTCTTCCATGTCCTTCAATAAATAAGAGTTATTACCTACGACAAATGCAACTTTATATGGACCCAACCACAACCTCTGAAACTTGGAGTGCTTTCCCTTTTCAGCGTGAGAAACATCACAAAGCAATACTTTATCATTAACCTTGAAAATGGCAGATTTAACTTTTTTATCAATTTTTTTTTAACTGTTTGTTGCATTTTTAATTTTTTTTTCTAAAGCATATTTTCTTTCTTCCTCTCAAGGAAGAAAAACATTAATTCTTTGGGAAATACATGATGAATTTAATTCTTTAGCTTCTAATGCCAATCTAAGTGAGGTAAGTTCCAATCCTACATGCATGATGGTTTCTTGGCCATATAATAGTTGGAAAGGGGTATGGCCAATGCTGGACTTAGTGGTGGTTTTGTCTACCCAAAGAGCATAAATGAGTAATGTATTCCATTGATGAGGTCTACCCAAAGACATTAAATAAGTAATGTATGCCATTGATTTTTGATGATTGCAACTATGTGAGACATTCTCCAGATTACAAACCTATGAGATGTGGATCATTGCAGCTATGTGAGTCTTTCTCCAGCTTAAAAACCTGAGAGAGCCCCTAAGAAGGGTACATGGTTCTTACCTGAGACATAGTTGGAATGTAGAGATGACCTCCTCCATTCAGATATTTGAGAAAAACTCTAGATGATTATCCAGTGGGAAAGACGATCTGTTGAGTTAGACATGCCTATGGTTGGGAACAAGGTGAACATGTGAAATACCAAAGTGTTGGATGAATCGTCATGTGAACATAAATGAAGATGATGTATTAGCCTCATCTGTGCAACAGATTTGATGAGAAACTCTAGATGATTCTCTTGTGCGAGGCAGTGGGAAAGAAGATCTGTAGAGTGGACATGCCTGTGGATGAGCACATGTGAACGTGTGAAGATTTGGCTCTTCTGTGTAATGCAGTGAGCCAGAGTTGTGGACATCCCTATGAATGTGCCCCTAGTGGATGAGCACTAGTGGGTGTACAATATCCCTTTATAGTGGATGAGCACTAGTGGGTGTACAATATCCCTTTATATATTGTTCAAGAGTCAGACCTGCCTGTAACCTTAATTATAATGTAAAGGGTATAGGTCGGCCCTACCTTAATGTGACTGGTAATTAATGTAAAAGATAATTAATATGGTTAATAATAATTATATTATAAGCTAAGTGAGGTTGGCCCTATTGTGCCAATAGACACTTATGTTCATAGGTTTAGGTTAGTATAAGTAAAGGTAAATTCCCCATTGAGGAAACATATCTTTCATATGAGTTTGGAAATTTTAGAAAGTACACTTCTTTAGGAAGAGTGCGCACCTCTCTTGGGCCCTAGAGTTATAGGGTTTTAGAACCCTCTTGTGTTTTAGGGTTTGTCTTGGTGGTGAAGGTATTTCTCTTGAGGAATTTAGAAAAGGATTTGGCTAGGTTTTCTTCCCTTGTTGAGAAGGGTTTCCCAGGATACTTCTTGTGTTCTTGTGTATGGTGCTTCTTCTTGTGATCTTGGTTGCTGCAACATTTATGGTTATGGTTAAATGATAAAAATGGAATGAACTTCATGATTAACCTATATGATTGAAAAATCAACATGGTATCATAGCATAGGTCTTGAAGAACCCACTGCACAATCTACAAGATTTTACCAATCATCCCTCCTCTTATGCAGAACCGTACGACCTTCCTCGGGTTTCCAAAATATTCATACAAGCCCTTTTTTATTTCGAGTGTTTCAGCCCCTAAAACTTGGATGTTGAATCAAATTTTGGCATGGGAGAGTATGGCCTTCTCTAGCGCACCTCCGAAGACTCTTAGAGTGAATTTTCGAGCATTCTGAAATTTTGGCCCTAGGGTTTTGTAATTTTCTACAGATTTTTGTTTTTAGGGTTTCTACATCTCTTTGAAGAAGCCTTGAAGATTACTCATTTTCTTCTGACTTTCAAGGATTATCGTTGGCAGTCATAATTCCAAAAAAACCTAAGGTTGCTAGCCTATCCTAATTGTTAGTTTTTCTAGCCCAGTTAACAAGGGTTTGTGAAGAATCTAAAATATGATGAACAAAGCTATTGATGAATGGAAGGAAGATGATGAAAAGACAAGGAATCCAATCATATACACAAACTATTACATTGAATGGAAAAATTTAAAGTCTCAATATGACAAAAGGTGACACAATGATTATATTCTTCATGAAGATCTAAGAGGAGAGAGATCAACCAGGTGCCACTGGAGAAATAATATCAACACCCTCACGTATGCACTTGTATATTTATTGTTTGTATCATTGTCATGTAGGTAAGTGTAGGAGGAAGGAAACTTTTGCTGAAGTCATGGATTGAGAGGGATCTTAGTGCATTCAGAGGAACAACACACTGGAAGTGAAGACTCCAGGTTTGATTGTTGAAATTTTCATTCCTCTAACCTATATTTCTAAAGTTTTCTACATTACAAGTAGGTGTTGTAGCTGTGACAACTTTCCTTAAATTGTTTTGATTCTAGAGATGTACTCATTATTCTCCTTTAGGAGATATTCTTGTGTTGGTTCTTTTTGTTTTCTTATTCTATATAGGTTAACAATAAAGGAAGATGTTTATCTCTCAGAGGGAGTCACTTGACTCAGAGGGAGTCAAAACTTTTTGAGAAAGAGGAAGAATAAAAACATCACTGAGGAAATCGATGCAATAATGCATGATCAAAATCCTTCTATGATTCTATTGGCAGAAGCATGCATGACACAATATATGTTCAGAACAAGAGTCTTCACCAGACTTTGAAAAACATAACTCCCGAAGAAGCCTTCACTAGAATGAAGCATGATATTAAACACTTTAGGATATCTGGGTGCCCAATGTATTTTCATGTACCCAAAGAGAAGAAGTCCAAGCTAGACCCTTTAGGGAGAAATGATACATTTATGGGATAACAATGAATCTTCGAAGACATTCCAAGATCAACATCCCTGTTCAGAGACATATTGAGACAAGAAGATATGTTGTCCTTGAAGAAGAGATAGCCTTTCAAGGATCTAGAGAATCTCAGATGGATATTGACAGTGAAACAATACCTTCTCCCCCTTCAATAGTTCAGAGGGAGACAAACATTATTCAAGTTGATCCTGTTGATATGTTCAGAGATATTGTAGTAGGGAATAAAAGGCCTACCTAGAGTCACTCTGCAAGAGGCAAAGAAACATACAAGCCTCTCAAGGCACATCCTGAGAAAGAAAAATAAATTTTCGAGCTATCCTTTAGTCACGAGCCACCTCATTGATGCTGAGTCTCCTTGTCTTAGAGAAGAAACAAGAGAACAAGTATTAAAATATGCCATAACAAAAGAATACTGGTATGTCTTAAATAATGATGCATAAGATATTATTTAGGGACCAGAAGAGAAGACCGTGGTAACCTCCAAGTGGATCTATAAGATCAAGCATGCAACTGATGAAAGTGTCGAGAAATAAAAAAACGAGATCTATAGCCAGAGGTGTCTCACAAACATAGGGATTTTTCTACGATGAGACACTTAATCCAGTAAATCCGATACACTTCCATTCGTACTACCATCCATGAGTTGGAAACTATATCAGATAGACAAATTCTTGATGAGTTTGGATTTCAATAAGATTGTTGCTGATCCAAAACCTATATTATTACAGTGTTGGTGGCGAGAGCCTGATTTTGATGACTTATTTAGAAATCCTTGTTGTTGTATACAAGTAATCCTTGACTTCTGAATTTGAGATGAAGAATTTGAGTATGATGCACTACTTCTTGGGACAAGAAGTATGACAGAGGATCGATGAGATTTTCCTGAGTCAAGGAAAATATACAATGAAAATATTAAATAAGTTCAGTATGATAGAATGCAAAATCCACCATGATGGACTGATGATGATTCCAATGAGATTGATCCATGGATCATTGATGTATTTGGTTAACTCCATACTTGATTCATGCCATGCAATGAATATGCTTAGTCACTTCATGAGTCAACCGACTCACTAGACAAACAACAAAACATGTATTAAGATATATTCGAGGAACAATTGAATATGACCTGAGACATGCCTTCAGTATGAACTTGAGTTTGTAGGATATGTCCATTTAGATTGAGAAAAAAGTACAGTAAATCGAAAGAGCACATCCAGTTGATGTTCTACCATCAAATCTTCCATGGTTTCTTGATGCAGTAGGAAACAAAACTCTGTGGCCTTGAGTGCACTAGAGACGAGTATATAGCAATGAGTGTGCGAATCAATGTGGCTTCACAAGATTTTGATAGATTTACTTGACCATGAAATGGATCCTATGATTATAACCAAGATTCATGTAATAAGCTCCTTGAGAACCCAATGTTTCCTGATGTATCCAAACATGATGAGATGAAATGTTTTTATCATAGATATGATGTAGAGGAAAATCTTTCACTTACACTACCTTCCTAGACTTGAGAAGATTGCAGACATATTCACCAAACAAATTTGGTTATGCATGTCTTCCTAGTTGAGAGGGAGTATTGATGACTCCAGCCAAGACAAAATTCAAAATACATCCATGTGAGACTTGGCATGATGAAGAATGTCTCCCTAGCTGAGAGGGAGTGTTGATGATTGCATCTATATGAGACATTCTCCAGCTTACAAACCTGTGAGATGTGGATCATTGTAGCTATGTGAGTCTTTCTCCAGCTTACAAACTTGAGAGAAAGCCACTAAGAAGGGTACGTGGTTCCTACCTGAGACAGAGATGGAACGTAGATATGACCTCCTCCATTCAGAGAGTTGAAAAGAACTCCAGATGATTATCCAGAGGGAAAGGTGATTTGTTGAGTTAGACATGCCTGTGGCTGAGCACAAGGTGAACGTGTGAAATCCCAAAGTGATGGGTGCATCGTTATGTGAACATAAATGAAGATGATGTATTAGCCTCCACTGTGCAACGGAGTTGACGAGAAACTCTAGATAATTCTCCTGTGTGAGGCAGTGGGAAAGAAGATCTATAGAGTGGACATGCCTGTGGACAAGCACATGTGAACGTGTGAAGATCTGGTTCTTCTGTGTAATGCAGTGAGCCAGAGTTATGGGCATCCCTATGGATGTGCTCCTAGTGGATGAGCACTAGTGGTTGTATAAGATCCCTTGCTATATTTTTCAAGAGTCATACCTTCTTGTAACCCTAATTGTAATGTAAAGGGTACAGGTCGACCCTACCTTAATGTGACTGGTAATTAATGTAAAACACTTGCGAAACTTGCAACTGTGGATTATCCGAACAACACTTGCGAAACTCCTCACCACAGAAACTTAAAAACAACAATTAATGTAAAAGATAATTAATCTGGTTAATAATAATTATATTATAAGCTAAGTGAGGTCAGCCCTATTGTGGCCAATAGACACTTCTGTTGATAGGTTTAGGTTAGTATAAGTAAAGGTAAATTCCCCATTGAGGAAACATATATTTCATATGAGTTTGGAAATTTCAGCAAGTACAGTTCTTTGGGAAAAGTGCGCACCTCTCTTGGGTGATAAATTTCTAGGGTTTGAGCACCCTCTTGTGTGCTAAGGTTTGTCTTGGTGGTGAAGGTATTTCTCTTGAGGAATATAGCAAAGGATTTGGTTGGGTTTTCTTCCCTTGTTGAGAAGGGTTTTCCAGGATACTTCTTTAGTTCTTGTGCATGGTGCTTCTTCTTGTGATCTTGGTTGCTGCAACATTTATGGTTATGGTTAAATGCTAAAAATGGAATGAACTTCGTGCTTAATCTAGCTTATTGAAAAATCAACATTGATGAGGTTCACCATCTATTATTTTCTTCAAAATTTTGATTAGATTCTTATCAGTAGACTCAACTTGTCCATTTCCTTGCAGATAATAGGTAGAAGAAGTGAAGTGTTTCACAACAAATTTGATAAGAAATTGAGTAAGTTTTAAAGAAATAAATGTTGGGACATTATCTGAAAAAAATTCAAGAGGAAGCCCAAAAGGAGAGAAAATGTTTGATTCCAAAAAAGATATTACCTATTCATCTTGTGGATGTTTAAGTAGTATAGATTCAATCCATTTGGCGAAGTAGTATGTAGCTATGAGTATGAAAACGTGTCATGTAGAAGATGGAGGATTTATGAGACCAATGAAATCTAAACCCCATTTAACAAACAAAAATTAAGGACGAACAAGTTGTAGAGACATTGCAGAAAATTCACCCCTGCCAGTGAGTTTTTGACATCTACCACAAGCCCTTGCAAACTTGAAAGAATAAGAAAAAATAAAAGGCCAATAATAATTTTTTCTTAGAATTTTGAAGGTTGTGGCCTTTGCTACAAAATGACTATCGATATGAATTTTTGAATCCGTTGATCCATGGATTTGTTTCAATATTTTCTAGGTTGTAATATCATCAATACAGTGTAGTAATAACCCATCAATAGATCTATGAAAAAGAGAATTTCTCAAAATAATATATTTAAAATTTTTAAGGTGTAGCCTCCTTCGTTGATGAGATTCCAAGTAGTTAGGGCATTTTTGATATTGTAAATAATATATTATGTCCTTATACCAGGGGTGTTCAACAAGATCAATATTTTGATTTTCAATGAAGAAAAGTGTGACAAAGCATTCTCATCATCTTTAGAAGAATCACTTGGTTTAGGATGTTGATCCAAGTGGAGTGTTAAGTCATGTCCCTTAATTTTATTTGACGTAGTAATCATTAAATCATGTTCTTGAATCTTTGCAAGCCAATGTGCAAGTTTTCTAGAAAGATGAGTCCTTGAAAGCAAAAACTTGACAACAAGTAAATTTTTTTTTACCTGTGTATTCTTTCCAAGGATGAAGTGGATAAATTTCTCTATAGCATTAACAAGAGAGAGAGAGTGTTTTTCAATAGAATATTTGATCTCATCATCATTTAAGCTCTGATAGGCTATAGGTTGTTCATGATTTTGATCATCTTTTTGCAGAAGGACAACAAAAATTGCCTCTTTTGTTGAGTTTGTATAAATTATGTATTATTTATTGAAATCTGGCTTTGCCAAAATTAGAGTTGAACTTGTTGCTTTCTTAATTACTAAGAGAAAGATTGTTTAAGTATGTTATTAATAGGATTAACCATGACAACAAAATTAGGAATAAATCTTCTAACAAAATTATCCTTTTCATGAAAGATTGGATTTTCTTTTTAGATGTTGACCCTGGAAGATTTAAGATTGCGATAACGATTTGATAGCAACACAAAACTGCTTATATACTCACCTATATACACACACTACTTTATGTAAACTCAAAGAAAAACAAGGGATACCAACAATTTACTCATAATTCCCTCGAAGGGGAAATTCTATTAATTAATAATTCTCATGTGACCAAAACAATTATTACATAATTAGATGGTTGGTTCAAACCATCTTCACAACTTCCTGCACAATATCTCCATGAATCTTTCAACTCATCTCCATGAATCTCTCAATATATATCCATCCCTAACTTCTCTCATTTTCCCTCATCTCTCACACATAATTCTAGAAGTAGTCTACCTTATTACAAAGCATTATATAGTCTATTAATTATTCATGATCACAAGTAGGATTTATTTCATCATACGCCCCCATTAATCAATGCTTGTGATCCCATTAGGTCATCATCACCTTTAATATTCTCCGGTCTTGTTTCATCTTCAGTCTTCTTTGAACTTTGGTCTTCTACTTTCTTTGCTCTTAGTCTTCTTCATCCTGTACCTGCAAACATAAAAAATGTTTTTTGAAGTCCATATAAAGAGTATCCATCCACCGGAATACATGGGTTTCCAACCACTACATCTGTTGATTCTCTAGGAAACTCTTTCTCGTACATGGTTCATCAACCATTCTTCCATCATGAGTCCACATACTTGTACCTTTATTCCCCTGCAACACCATCATCATCATCCTCATCATGGGTTTTCAACATACCTGTAGCCATGTTATCGATGCTCCTACATCATACTCCCATCCATGCATCCCCTATCTCTCGCAAACTTTTGGTTCATAGTTTGTTTTGCTCCATCAAATACTCAACGATAATACTACTTTTGCACAAACCCCTTTTTTATGACTTGCAATCTTCCTGACTGTCTTCAATCAACCAGGTGTGGACTGCCTCACATCGACAGTTCTTCCCATAGTTGAGCTTCTCTCCGTCGATGAACTTGCATCCTCAAGTGGTTTATGCTTACCACAAACAATACATGATGACAATTAGTTTTCGGTTGATCACAAACCATTCATTACACAATAGTTTTTATATCACCATGAACTTTATGGGGGTACACTTTGCCTCATAAAACTTAGGTACACAGGATTTCAACTTTCATTTGGGCCAATAGCCTTTATACATATGAACAAGACCATCATTAAAGTACTTTATTCAAGGACCATTTCTTAGGAATCTAAATTTCATGGATTTATTTCATCTATAACACAATAATTAATTTATACCTTTCTTCACTTGCTTTTTCTTCGTCAACCATGCTTCCACTGCTTCACTTCAGACACTTCGTTGTGTCTTTATTTTGTTGCTTCATTCTTTTGCTTTCTTTGCATCCTTGTTTCTGTCCTTTCCTCTCGCCTCTTGCTTCTTTTTTGTTCACACATAGGAATCCCTCTGTCACCTCCTTTTGTCATGGAGTTTATGTCTTCTTTTTCTTTTTTGTGGCTTCCTTATGAACCCTTTACCTGACTATCTATATTCATTCTCATTCCCTCCTATGTGAACTTCTCTATTCTCAGTTTGAGCTGCACATATCCTTTACTCTGTAGAAAGCCTCTGCACCTGCTACCTAATACCTCATCAAGATGTTTCTTGAGCTTGATCTTTTGGTATCCTTCTGGTTCCTTCTGCTAGAACCTTCTAAGCTTCCTCTACTCCTCAACTTCCATATATGTAGGTTTCTGCACTTTCTCACTTCCTCTCAAGAGATTTGCTTTCTCTTTTCTCTAGACAACTCTACCCACATCGTGATTGTGGAGATGTCTCAACAACTTCTACCCAACCTTTGTTGGAAGTTCTTCATTATGTTACAACTTCTTGCTGTAGGGTTTTGCCACAAATATGCTTTTCTCTTGAAGTCTGCATCCCTTTCTCTTTCTACATCAATCTTCTTTTGCTTTCATTTCTCGGTCATGCAGTCAACATCATCTTTTCATAGGTCATCTTCTTAATCAATCCTGAATCTTCCACTACATTACCTACATAAAATAGTTTCATGTAGGAGGGACATCTCCATCCAACAAGACACCTACAATCTTCTTCATTCACCTGCTTACAAAATACATCAATTGTGCAATATCCAACAAGACAACTTAACTTTGTCATTGATTTTGATTCTTCAGGTCTTCATAATGTCAGATACTTGCAAAAAAAAACAAAAAACTTGTCTATTGGTCGGAATAGCCAGTTCTAACCTAGACTCATTTTTTGTGCAAACAATAACCTGCATTTTATTTCACTTGGACTTAAAATCAAGACATTTCACTATGACTCTCTAAACTTGCAGTGACTTGACCATCAATCTAATATTGGGTGTCGGGTACCATCGGTCATACACCCTACTTCACATTAATGACTTCTTTCTTAACTCCAATTACAATTAGACCATCTAGATAATGATTTCACCTCTTGACTTCTTCATAATGACTTTCATTGAATATTGACTTAAATTAATCATGACTTCATTTTACTCATATGGTTACTTTACCATAACTTCTTTTTACTTTCAATTTGAACCAAGCTTTCAATGATTTAAACTTGAATTTGACATAAATACTTCAGACTCATTTGCTCTTTCTTTATGTAGAGGATCTTGCAATCATTTGTCACTTACAATTTATAGTGCGATTTGGTTACCATTGAACCCATATGTTTTACCAAACACTCACACATTGTCTTACATCATTACCCATAAGACACATACTTCATGAATTTAAAAAAAAAATAAAACTCTTGGACCCACATATGGAAATTCTAAGCCCTTTTGCAATTAACCATATCCGTCCTATGTGTATCTCTTTAAACACCCTCTCAGTGCTCCTCAATGTCCTAAAATTCATTCCAACAACAACGCCTATCTGTATCTCTTTAAACAAGTATGTCATTCCAAATGATAATCTGTTTCATGGCAACACAATCATGAATTCCCTGATAACCACCAACACGATTTCTCTAAAACGAAACCTGCAAATGAAACGATAGTTTTTTTTTTTTCATTTCATAATTGAGAAACCACCAGTATTCTCATCATTGAACATGTTGGTGGAATAATATGCCTACGACGATTTCCAATTTCATGAGACTTGAACCAATTCTTAGTGAGAAAATAAGAATAACATCCTTCATAAATTATGAAATTCTTTGGAACCCGTTTCAAAAATTTATTAACAAAATGCAGCAGGAAAACACAACAATCATTACCATTTGTCAGCTGGGGAACTTCAAGAACCAAGCGAGGGATATTCACAATTCCGCTTGCTCCCGCACAATTGTAATTCTTGTGCAACAGAAATTCACTGGTTCTTCGTATTTTTCTCCTTGAAGATGTCACTTGTTGCCTAACTGGTTTTTCATCTTCCTTGATTGGAATAACATGTTGGATAATACTATGATAAAAACCATGAAGATTCTCATAGGACCAGGAAAAAATATCTTTAAATTCACAGAATAAATCCATGAATTTATATTTTTCTTCTTCAGAACATTGAGCTCCGACTTTTAGAATTTTTGGTTGTTCAGGAGTTACAATGTTCAAAGGAATTAGATCCACTATTTTTCGCTTTGACTCCTATTCATTCTTATCATTATGGCTGCCAACATCACTCGTTGAAAATGATCTTTATAGAGGAGTCAAGCCTTTAGGAAATTTATTATCGTCAAGAAAAATTATTTCCTTAGGCTTATAAAGTTGATTTTGCAAGAAAGCACAAATGCTTTTATCATCTGGGGATACCTTCCAAAATTCCACATTGTTAGGAAGATGAGGTCTATATAAGGACACAAATGTACAATCATGTCTTTGGGGAAGTAGTTGTCTTGTAGGACAAGATGCAAAAACAACTAACCTAAACGATATAATTCAACTCCCTTTTAATATGAGTAATGTTAAAAGACAAAATATTTTGGATTAATGCCCAAACAACTTGGATATATCTCTTCAGTAACTTATTAGTAGGAGTGTATATTTTCTTGACCAGATTGACATCAAGTTTTGAGTCTCCGAAAAAAGTAATATGATCGCAACCTAAATTATAAGCATTTTCAATACCTAACAATAAGGCTTCAAATTCAGTTACATTATTTGTATAGGCAAATTCGTCTATAAGAAAAATTATGAATTTTACCTACATGAGAGTATAAAACAATGCTCACCCCATTACCTTCATTTGAACATGCACCGTCAAAGTGCATATGCCAAATACCATCTTCATAATCATAGGGTTGTTCAAGAGAAGTGTCATCTTCATCAGTGGAAATTGAATAAACACCTATATCTTCCTCAATAAAATTTACATTAGCTTGAGAAAAATTTTCAATGTACGGTGCAAAGGATTAAAGTTACATCCTTAATCTCACCGATTGTAGATTGCTACTGATTATTTTAGGATAAAATGATTTTCACATTTTCATTTGTACAAGAGAGGCCAAGTTCTTCCATAATAATATTAGACATTACGCTAGGTCCGAAACCGTTGTTTATTAGGAAACAATGAACTATCTTATAATTTTTTTTTACGGAAATGTAAAAGGGTGGATTTTTTATAGACTTTTTAAAATTATTTACACCTAGCCTATTTACATGTGAATCTTCATCATCAAGGTTTTTAGATAAACTAGTTACTGAAGAAGTTTTACCTTCCATATAATTTTTCAGATGTTGTTGTTGCTCGGGGACATTGACCATGTCCAAGAGATTTACATATGCTTTTATGTTAGTTAGTTGTTTCAAGATGTTATACTTTGATGAAGGTAAAGAGGTTGATGCCCCTTGAATTTGTGCTACTTTGTCAACTTGAGGATTTATATGAACTAGGGGAGAAGGTAGTTTTAGGATTTCCACCCTTTTCCTTGTCAACATAAGATTTATTTCAAGTATTTACTAGCATCACATCTTCTTCGGGAAGAAAATCCAAGGCAACAACAATTTCCTCATTTATTTTTCCAAAGATTCTTTCCTGTGTTTTTTTCTTAATTTCACAAGTTCTCTCTTCGTGGTTGTCATCACAAACATTACACCAAGCTCTTGAGAGAATAACCTTTGGATAATTGTATGGTAAAGAATTAATAGGATGATTTTTCAAAACAACTCAGAAGAGGATTCAACATGGATTGGATTAGAAGTGATGTTGAAACTCAAAGCAATACTGAGAGGGGGGTTAATCAATATTGTATCAATTTTTACTAATTTATTTCCTTTCAATGATTAAAGTTGTTTATAAATTCTTACTTAATCACCAACACATGCATAAATCAAAACAACACAAAAAACATAGTATACCAAGATTTTTACATGGAAACCAAATGCGGGAGAAAAGTACAAACATATTTCTTTATGTTCTTCGACAAGCACAAACTTACAATTTATAATTTTTCAGCTTGACAGGAACCCACCCGTCACAGATAACGAGGACACCAATCCTCTCAGGAACCAACCTATCACATATAATGAGGACACCAATCTTCTTAGGAACCATCCTGTCCCAGATAATGAGGACACCAATCCTTAGTGAGATTCAACTCACCCTAGCACCATCCTTCCACCCTGAATTCATTTAAGAACAAATTTCTTATAGAACCAGACATTTTCAATACTTTTCTCTATAATCAAGAACAACTGATAAATCTCCAGTTTAGTTCTTTTGAACAGTTATAGGACCTTTTTCCCTCTCATTATCAACACATTAATTGAATAGAGCACATCATTATTTATAATGTTTTTTCTTGAGATCCCCTTCTTGTATGTGGACACATAAGAATTACATTGTGGACACATAATAATTACACTGTGGACATATTTTGATCAGATCAAAGTCTTTTCAGTTACACTTGTGTCTAAATAAAGTATGTAAATGCATGACAATTACATTGTGGATAAAAATTGACTAGATCAAGGTCCTTAGTTACACTTCTTTCTAAATAAAGTATGTGGATGGGTGACAATTATATTGTGGATAAATCTTGACCAGATTAAGATCCAGTTATAGTTGGACATTATTTGACTGAATCAAACGGACCAAATCTTCCTATGAATGAGTCCAACTCATCTCTAACAACAAAACTTGGTCTTATCAGAGAATCTCCTCATGAATGAGGTAACAACTCACATTTTGGTTTATAGAGCACTTAATGCATAGATATAATAAGAGTTCGATGCTCAAGTCAAAAGTCTTCATCATGTCGCACTCCGTTCATCCCGTCGCATTCCACTCTGTTGCTTGTCACACGGGCTTTGTTTCGTCACACTCCACTGTGCTATTCTTTGCATTGGCTCAAGGTGCCCTGTATATTTTATTCTTCACAATCTTCCACATAATTCATCATAGTCCATTTCGTCACACTAGTTTTGTCTCGACACACTCCACTGCATCGTTTTTCGCATCGGTTCAAAGAACCCTATAGATTTTCTTCTGTGCCATTTACCCTTCTCTGCACCATTGATCCTTTCATCCTTTGATCCTTCTGCAAACTTTTTTTTTCATCCTTTCATGACTTCCTTTGTCTATGCACCATACTTTGTGCCATACTTTCTACGCACCATGTACATTACTTCTTTGACATCAATGACAACATACTGAAAAAAAAACTCCTCCTTTGTCATTGATGGCAAACAAAAGAGCCTTCTTATTTATTTTGAAAGGTTACTGCTAAAACAATGGCCTTTATGCTAAGCTATTCCCTTTCGATGTGTGCAATTGCATGCTTCTCCCCCTTTCGATGTGTGCAATTGCATGCTTCTCCCCCTTTCAATGTGCGCAACTGCAAGCTGCTCCCCCTTTCAATGTGCGCAAGACTTCTTCTCTGTTCTAAAAGGTGACTACCAAAACAATGGCCTTTATGATAAGCTATTCCCTTTCGATGTGCACAACTACAAGTTGCTCCCCCTTTCAATGTGCAAAATTGCCATATCAATGGTCTTTATGATATTTTCCCCCTTTGACAACAATGACAAAGAAGAAATTGGGATATTCTCTCCGCCTCTCTTTACATGCATAAAACCATCCTTAAATAGAATACCATCGAAATCCATAACAAACTTCAATTGTTCACATCTCCACAAAAATAAACTTCTCCTTGATACTGCAACAAATGGGGCACCTTGCGAAGTAGTGAACTGTGTTATTTATTGAAGAAGGGAAGACGAGATCACCCCCATCTTCTGTATGAGATACTTAAAGGGTTCTTTGGGTAATGGCTTGGTAAAAATATATGCAATCTTCTCTTTGGAAGGAACATACTCTAATTTGACCACATGATGTTGAACCTTTTCTCTAAGAAAATGACATTTGATTGGTACATGCTTAGTCTTAGAGTGTTGAACAAGATTTTTAGAGAGATTAATAGAACTTGTATTTTCACACATGATGGAGATAGGTTGATCAAAAGGAACTTGAATATCCTTGAGATTGTTTTTAATCCACAACACTTGAGTACAACAAGATGCTATTGCTATATATTTGGCTTCAACTATAGAGAGAGATATGGAGGTTTGAGACTGTTTTTAATCCACAACACTTGAATACAACAATATGCTATTGCTATATATTTGGCTTCAACTATAGTGAGAGATATGGAGGTTTGTTTCTTGATGAGCCAACAATTTCCAAGGAAGAATGCACCTACACTATTCATTTTCTATCGTCAATGCTTCCTGCCTAGTCTGCATCTATATAATCTTTGAGAATGAGGCTTCTGTCTTTTGGATACCACAAGCCATAATCAACAATTCCTAGAAAATATCAAAATATTCTTTTAAGATCAAGAACATGAGTTTCCTTGGGATTGGATTGAAACCTGCCTACCAAACCTACTTTGTGTAAGATGCCAGGCCTTGAAGTTGTGAGATAGAGTAAAATACCTATCATAGACCTATACATGGTTTGATATATTTATGCAACATCATCATCCTTTCTGAGCTTGCAACTGATAGTCATGGGATTGCTTACTATGTGCAGTTCTCCATGCCAAACTTCTTCAAGATTTCTTTGAGATATTTACTTTGAGAAATGAAAATTCCTTCTTTGGATTGATGAATCTGTAAGCTAAGAAATAAGGAGAGTTCTCCTAACATGGACATCTCAAACTCTTGCTGCATTGCAGCTACAAACTTCTTTCTCATTAATTCAGTGTTACTTCAAAAAATAATATCATCAACATACACTACAATAATTAACAGATCATTACCTTCATCTTTGATATATAATTTGTTATCAAACGTTCCTTTTTTAAATCCTTGATGGTGCAAATACTTGTCAAGTCTTTAATACCAAGCTCTTGGAGCTTATTTTAGCCCATACAAGGATTTCTTTAATTGGTATACATAATCCTTTTTGTTAGTTAGGATAAAACCTTTCGTTTTCTCCACATAACCTTCTTCCTCAAGGTCACCATTCAAAAATGTTGTTTTGACATCCATTTGGTAGACTTTGAATTTTCTGTAGCATGCGAAAGACAAAAACATCATGATAGCTTCAATTCTTGCAATAGGGGAAAAAGTTTCTTCAAATTCCACTCCTTCGACTTGAGTAGACCCTTTTCATACCATTCTGGCCTTGTTTCTGACTATCTATCCATCTTCATTTATCTTTTTTCTATATACCCATTTAGTGCCAATTACATTCTTGTCATTTGGTCTTGGAACAAGATCCCAAGTCTTATTTTCCTCTATTTGGTCTAGTTCTTCATTCATGGCTTTGACCCAATGGTCATCTTGTCTTGCTTGCATAGAATTTTGCGGTTCATTCATGTATAACAGTGCAAAGTTTGCAGAACTAGATGCATCTATTAGTTTTCTTCTAGTTTGTACATCTCTCTAGATGATGTTTTTGAACATACCTCAAGGGGTCTTTGGTTATGATGTTTCCATTATATCATCTCCTTATGAATCCTCTTGTTCCTGTTGCTCGTCCATTCCATCATCCTGTAACTCATTGTTGATTGGTTAATCATATTGATCATTATGTTGTTGATGTCTCACTGAATGAAGTGGTCCCTCATCTACCTTTAGATCTATGCTCTCAATTATATTATGGATCCTTTTGTTGTAGCACTTGTATCCTTTAATTTCGGAGGAGTATCCTAACATGATACCTTCATCAACTCTAGAATCAAACTTACCTAAGTTTTCTTCATTTCTTCTAATGTATCATTTTCTTCCAAATATTTTGAAGTGATTTATTGATGCTGATCTTCCATGCCATAGATCATAAGGGGTTTTGTTGCTATTTATTGTGATTTATTGAGGATGCTAACAATAGTTTGAACAACTTCTCTTGTTAGTTACCTTTCTGTCTAAATAAAGTATATGGATGGGTGACAGTTATATCATGGAAATCTTGAACAGATCAAGATCCAGTTACAACTGAACATTCTTTGACTAAATCAAACAGACCAAATCTTCCTACAAATGAGATCCAACTCATCTCTAGCAACAAAACTTGGTCTTATCAGAGCATCTCCTCATGAATGATGCAACAACTCACATTGTGGTCTATAGAGCACTTATTGCATAGATAGAGTAAGATCCCAATGCTCAAGTCACAAGTCTTCATCCTACCACACTTTCCCTCTAGTGTGCTCACCTAATCGCTTTGTTCATATCATTGCATTCCACTCCGTCACTTGTCACACATGATTCATTTCATCACACTCCACTGCACCATTCATCGCACTGGCTCAAGGTTCCTTGCAAATTTTCTTTGGTGCAATCTTCCACATAATCCGTCACAGTCCATTCCACCGCACTAGTTTTATCTCAACACACTCCACTGCACCGTTCATCGCATTGGTTCAAATAACCCTCTATATTTTTTTCTGTGCCATTGAACCTTCTCTGCACCATTGATCCTTTCATCCTTCGATCCTTCTGTGCACTTCTATTTTCATCCTTTCACAACTTCCTCTATTTGTGCACCATACTTTGTGCCATACTTTTTGCGCACCATGTACATTACTTATTTGAAATCAATGAAAACATATGCGCAACAAACTCCACCTTTGAAAAGAGTCTTATTCTTTGTTCTGAAAGGTGACTGCCAAAACAATGGCCTTTATGCTAATCTATTCTCTTTCTATGTGTGCAATTGCAAGCTATTCCCCCTTTCAATGTGGGAAACTGCAAGCTACTCCCCCTTTCAATGTGATCAACTACAAATTCCCCCCCCTTTCAATGTATGCGAGGCTTATTATTTGTTCTAAAAGGTGTCTACCAAAACAATGGACTTTATTATAAGCTATTCCCTTTCGATGTGCACAACTACATGTTGCTCCCCCTTTCAATGTGTGCAAATTCCATATCAATGGCGTTTATGATATTTTCCCCCTTTGACAACAATGACAAAGAAGAAATTGAGATATTCTCTCTGCTAGGTATATTTACATGCACAAAACCATCCTTAAATATAATACAACTGAAAGCCATAGAAAACTTCAATTGTGTGCATCTCCACAAAAACAAACTTCTCCTTGATACCGCAACAAATGGGGCACCTTACGAAGTAGTGAACTATGTTATTTATTGAAGAAGGGAAGATGAGATCACACACAACTTCTGTATGAGATACTCAAAGGGTTCTTTGGGTAATGGCTTGGTAAAAACATTTGCAATATACTCTTTGGAAGGAACAGACTCCTAATCCTGAACTTGTTCTCTGAGGAAATGACATTTTATTGGTATATGCTTAGTCCTAGAGTGTTGACCATGATTTTTAGAGAGATAACACTTGTATTGTCACACATAGATAGGTTGATCATAAAGAACTTAAATATCCTTGAGATTGTTTTTAGTCCACAACATCTGAGTACAAAAGGATGTTACTGCTATATGTTCGACTTCAGCTATAGAGAGAGATATGGAGGTTTGTTTCTTGCTAAGCTAGGACAACAAACAATTTCCAAGGAAGAATGCGCCTCCAGTACTTCTTTTTCTATCATCAACACTTCTCGCCCAATCTCCATCTATATAAGCTCTGAGAATGAGGTTTGCGTATTTTGGATGCCACAATCCATAATCAATAGTGCTTTGCAAATATTGAAATATTCTTTTAACCACAAGAACATGATTTTCCTTGGGATTGGCTTGAAACCTGTCTACTAAACCTATTTGTATGATGTCATGCCTTGAAGATGTGATATAGAGTAAACTTCCTATCACAGACCTATACATTGTTTATCTATTTTTGGCGCATCATGGGAGTGCTTACTAGTGCACAATTCTCCATGCCAAACTTCTTCAAGATTTCCTTGAGATATTTACTTTGAGAAATGAAAATTCCTTTTTTGGATTAATGAATCTATAATCCAAGAAATAAGGAGAGTTCTCCAAACATGGACATATCAAACTCTTGTTGCATTGTAGCTACAAACGTCTTGATCATTAATTCTATGTTACTGCAAAAAATAATATCATCAACATACACTACAATAATTAATATATCATTACCTTCAACTTTGATATATAAGTTGCTATTGGTTGTTCCTTTTTTAAATCCTTGCTAGTGCAAATACTTGTCAAGTCTATAATATCAAGCTCCCAGAGCTTGTTTTATCCCATACATGGATTTATTTAATTGGAAAACATAATCCTTTTTGTCAGTTATAAACTTCTTGCTCAAGGTCACCATTAAAAAGTGTTGATTTGACATCCATCTGGTAAAATTTATGCAAAATCCAAAATCATCCTGATAGCTTCAATGCTTGCAACATGAGAAAAGGTTTCTTCAAATTCCACTCCTTTGAATTGATCATACCCTTTGCATACCAGTTTGGCCTTGTTTCTGACTATCTGTCCATCTTCATTTAATTTTTTTTTGTATATGCATTTAGTGCAAATTACATTATTGTCATTTGGTCTTGGGACAAGATCCCAAGTCTTATTTTTCTCTATTTGGTCTAGTTCTTCATTCATGTCTTTGAACCAATGGTAATATTGTCTTGCTTGCATAAAATTTTGTGGTTCACTCATGCATAGCAGTGAAAATTTTGTAGAACTAGATGCATCTATTAGTTTTCTTCTAGTTTGTACACCTGCTTCCTTGTTTCCAAGAATCCCACCCTTTGGATGATTTTTTTGAACATACCTCAATGGGATATTTGGCTACAATGTCTCCATTCTATCATATCCTTCCAAATCCTCTTGTTCTTGTTGCTCATCCATTCCATCATCTTGTAACACATTGCTGATTGGTTCATCATATTGATCATTATGGTATTGATGTCTCATTGAATGAAGTGGTCCCTCACCTATCTTTACATATATGCTCTCAATTATCTTATGGATACTTTTGTTGTAGCACTTATATCCTTTACTTCTAGAGTAGTATCCTAATAGGATACCTTCATCAGCTCTAGAATCAAACTTACATAATTTGTCTTCATTTCTTTTAATGTAGAATTTTCTTCCAAAATTTTTGAAGTGCTTTATTGATGCTGATCTGCATGCCATAATTCATATGGGGTATCACTATTTATTATTATATGTTATTTATTGAGAATGTTAACAATAGTTAGAAAAAATCCTCCCCAAAAGGTTTTGGGTACTTCTAATTCATAAAGCACGACCCTGACCATTTCTTGAATTGTTCTGTTCATCCTTTCTACCACCCCATTCCGTTGAGGGGTTCTGGAAATAGAAAACTATCTCTTGATCCCATGATTTTGTAATGTCCCCACTTTGGGACATCATCACAGTGCAAAGATTTATGATGACCAGAGTAGCCAGATGGATCTTATAGCGAGTACAGGGTTATTTGAGAGGCATTGTGGGGCCCATCTTGC